>JACEVL010000162.1:1164765-1242265 GCA_020284085.1 Aporrectodea caliginosa
CCAATGAACCTGTTACAGCTACTTAAAATGCAAAAATTATATTATGTATTAAAAACATTTATGCATAAAAACGTATAGGGGGTTGTAACCACCCCCTTGGTAGCCCGAGGGTTAACGTCTGTGCGGAAGGCAACGGTTAACCACCTCATTCATCTCATTTATGGGTGGCAAAAAGAGAATGCATACTTGCCTTCGGGCGGAGAACTCATGATCGTCTTCATCAATTCTTCTGTGAGATCAATGGAGAAAACTGTCTCGAAATGTCGACACAATTTTTAACGCTGGACACGTGTCAATAAAATAATAAGAGCGGCCCGTCGGAATTGATTTCCCCCTTCACAACTGCTAGAACTCGGCTTTCGAAGCCATAAAACGTTAAAGTTTTGGCAACCAATCAGTTTTTAAACCCAGGATCGCCACTTAGCCGTAGTTTTATACTGTACAAACAGTTTTACCAATCGAAATAAACGACCTTTGATGCCATAAGATATCTATAAACTATTGGACATCGTTAATGGACCTGACAACCAGGTGTCGTTGCTAAACAGTTACAAAATCTATAAATATTTGACATAAGACACCTTCTTTAAAGCAAACCAGCATCCTTTAAATAACCCTGCAGTTTTTAGTTCGATCATTAAGTGCTGTAATATGCCAAAAATAATCTTTGTCGGCGGCAACGGCCTGTGTTGTCATAAGCTGCCGTTAAACTGTGGATCCGTCCAGTTGGCTTAGTTGGTGGCTTAACTCCGCCACTGTTTGCTTTCTGACAGTGCCAGTCCCAAGCCTGGATAAAGGAGGAGGGCGACGCTAATGGTCTTTGTTACCACACAGCTAGTCGTTAAACAGAAAAACCACAACCAGTTGGCGGCTGAGCTGTAATATGCCATAAATAATCTTTGTCGGCGGAAACGGCCTATGTTGTCATAAGCTGCCGTTAAACTGTGGATCCAATCCAGTTGGCGGCTTGCGTTCCTCAAGTAGTTTCTATTTAACTCCTTCACAACTCGTTGTATGATAGTGCCAGTCCCAAGCCTGGATGAAGGAGGAGCTAATCACTTTCGTCATGACAATGTGTCGTTAAACTGCAACTAACTAACCAATGAGGCTGGGTCATAATGTATCTAATTTAATCTAATCTAAAAGCTGAAATATGCCAAAAAATTGTTTCTATCGACGTTAACCACCTTTCTGCTATAAGACGTCGTTAAACTCTGGTTCCATCCATTGCAGCACTTCATTATATCTAACTCTGTCACTGGTAGTGACAGTCCCAAGCCTTGGAAAGAAGGAGGAGGGCGACGTCAACAGTCCGTTTAGCCACAAGATGTCTTTAAACACTGCAGAGTATGATTTCATTATATCTATGCTACGGCGAATGCAATAGAGAACATGTCTCGAAATTTCGGCACCCTTTTAATGTGCAATAAATTGCAATAAATAGGCTTGGCGCATTTGTTGGGATAGTAGGCTACTACAGGAATCCTTTTGGCGAAGCTACCAGCTCGTAGAATCGTCATTCTAAATCGTCAGTTTTTGAAAAGCAAGGTTTTCAATACTTCGTGGTTTTTACGGATTTAATGGATTATTAATTATCAGACAGAATTTATTATTATTATATTCGTTTATTGGTACATAAACAGATAGGCACACCGCTATCTGGTACATAGAGTATGTGAACAGAATTTAATTTATAAGACCAAGTAATGTCTAAGGCTGAGTGGAGCTGCATAAACTTATAGCGCAGTTTCTCGTTGTTATTGTGTAGTATTCATTATTATCGTCAACGGTCTTTGATGCCATCAGACGACGTTAAACCTTGGAATAATAAATTGGGATACTCATTCGTTTGTTTGCGCATTTCTTCGGATATTAATTCCATTGTTGAAATTTCACAATCTATTCAGATGGAAGATAATTATCGGCAAGACATTTTGCCAATCGACGTCAACGGTCTTTTATTCCATAAGATGTCTTTAAACTTTTATACTGTATAATAAGAACGGTGTAACAAACCATCTTCGACATAATATAGCGTCGATAAACACAAATTACATTCAACTTTAGCTGATGAGTAATTCAGTTCAGTTTGACATCAACGGCCCTAGTTGCTATTGCTCAACCTAGACATTTGCCTATGTTTTCCCTCTTCTTGGAACCGTCTTCCGCAGGAACTGTGGCTTGAGGTCCTCAGTCTTTCTCTTCCTCTATTTCTATTTGTTAGTGAAAGCAGTTACTTGATTTGGGAGACCCTGAATGGTCGAGTGGCGTTTTATAGATGTTCAATTGCAATTATAATTCCGTTTACCTTTTCGACTGGTTTTCTGTTTAACGGTTAAACAGAAAACCAATTTCAGTCGATGGGTTAATCTTTAACACATCGACTGAAATTATTCTGAGAAATTTCTACAATTGCTACGATATTGTGCAAACACCGAGTTATCGTCGGCTATCGTGTCCGAAACCTACAGTCCTACACTATACAAAGAATACTTAAAATTGTTTAAGCTGTCCTATTATACTTAACTAACAATCTTTGAAAGCGTTTTAAAGGTGTCGTAAGAGATAGCCCTAACCAATCTGTAACCGTGTATAATTATTTTATACTTTCGGGGCGCCGTAGATCAGGCGCGGTTGTTGTTATTGACGCAAGCGCCTCTATCGACGAGATCTGTCCATATTTCACAATCTCCGTCAATTATTGAGAGCATTGACATATCTCTCCATGCTACGCCTCTGATCCGACCAACATTACGACGCTAGGTGTCGCTAAAAATGAGGCCGAAAAATGACTCAAATTACAAACTAAACGACGCAGATGTTCTGGTGGTGCCAGTCCCAAGCGTGGAAAAAGGCGGAGGATGATGCTAATCACCTTTGTCAACTGACCTGGCAGTCGGATGTCGTTGCAATGTGGGTTCAATGATGTTTCCGAATTGACATTTAAGACACCTCTTTTAAAGTAGTTAAGCCTCCTATGCGTATTCCCCCGGTTTTTTCCATTTCAAACTATTTCCGTATGGAATAAAAATTTGACCTTTTAGGTAGCTGTAGGGGGTTCATTTACACACGTTTTGAGGTAAAATGTGAGATGATATCTCACACCGTTCAAAAGTTATACCCAATATACCCGAGGTACCAGGGGGGTGGATACCACCCCCTAGATTTTCGACTATATCTTATCCGTCATTTAATATTAAGAGACACAAATTATACCAATCTATAGAGGGAATGTGGGGCTACATTTCTATGGTCACTGAGTTGACCTGAGACAACCGGAAGTGCTCAAAATAAATAATAATACGCGTAATATGCGTGAAAAATGGCTGAATGGAAGGACTCCCCTTAGTTTTTGTCTGTAGTGTATTCATTTGTCTTCCTGGAAGAGAAACAAAGATACCATTCTTTAGAGGGAATGAAGGGCTTCATTTGCATATCTACATCTTTGTCTTTTGAATACCGGAAGTGATCAAAATAAATAATAATACGCGTAATCTGTGTGAAAATGGCTGAATACAGCATTACAACGTAAACCGATATATATGTATGGATATATATGTATGGATGTACATTTATACTATATTAACATGTGTAGGGATGATTTTGTGTATCTTTTATACATAGATTAGTTTCAAAACACACATAATCTTATATTTGTTTATCCAAAAGTACAAAATGTACGCAATAATATACAATATTGCTAATTAATGGGTTCCTTTGTTAAAAGTGATGTAATTTCGAGGTGCATTCACATAATGTACAACTAAATATACCATTCTGTGCAGAAATGAATGCTGAATCCAATGCTATATTACAAGTTATGATATGTAAAACCAAACACGAAATCCAGGGGGTGGTTACCTTGGTAGTCCGTGTTACAAAAAAGCTTGGTAGCCCTAGGGTTAAAGTAGTTAAGCCTCCTATGCGTATTCCCGGTGTAATATTTTTACGTTCAGCTCCTGATCTTCCGCAACACCACACGGTTTTTTGCTTTTGATGACGCTTTGACTGGGTCATATCTAATCTCATCTAATCTAAAGGCTGTATTTACCAAACTAATTTCTGTCGACGTCAACGGCCTTTCTTGCCATAGGACGTCGTTAAACTCTGCACTCATCCATTGCAGCACTTCATTATATCTGACTCGTTAACTGCCCATACAATGGTAAGGTATCCAATCAGAAGGGCGAGTTCGGAAGGGCGACTATCAGAAAGGCGACTTCGGAAGGGCGAACTCCTAAAGGGCGCCTGTTCACAAAGGCGCCGTTCAGAATAGCGCGCTACCAGAAGAGCGCGCGTTCACAAGGGCGACGATCAAAAGGGCGACTATCAAAAGGTCGCAAAAATATCCGCCCATTGCTAGGTACGTAAAGGTCTTATGTCAATACGCGAAAGTCTGTGATTTCCCTATTCGCCCCAAACCTTTTGATCGTCGCCCTTTTGATCGTCGCCCTTGTGAACGCGCGCTTTTCTGGTAGCGAACTCGATCAAAAGGTAGCAAAAATATCCGCCCATTGCAAGGTACGTAAAGCTCTTATGTCAATACGCGAAAGTCTGTGATTACCCTATTCGCCCCAAACCTGAAGGGTATATAAATCGAAGTCTGAACCAAGAAAAACTGTCAGTTCGTCGTAGGAGCAGTTTAAGAATGGAGCTAGAATTTGTCATGAGCAACAAAGGTCGAGAAATGTTAGTGGTCGATGGTTGTACATTCAGACTTGAAAAAACAATAACAGAAAAGAAAATCTGGAAGTGCACTGAATACCGTACAGCTAAGTGTAAGTTCCGCTGTCACTCCAAAGATGGAATTCTGACTAAGCAGCCGACTCAACACAATCACGTTCCGGATAAAGCTAAACTGGTTAGCAAGAAGGTGATGGCCGAGATCAAGCAGAACGCGGCGGTATGTAACGACACTTAGTGTTATCTTTATTAATACTAATCTCGAGATTTATAGAGCGCCCACAAAAGCGAAGTCGCGGAAACCAGATTAAATATTATTACAGGGCTTTCTCGGCGGTGGGTCCCTCGACCTGGAATGGCCTTCCTCTGGAGCTTCGCCTTTTCCCTAGGACATTCTGTTTTACGTTCTTTTATCACCTTAAAACGGTTCTTCTTAGTCGTGCTAGATTTGGGACGCATTTAACGCTCTAAATTATTTTATTTAAGATAATTTTAAATAGAAGCTGGATTGGCGACAATAACTCTTGCTTATGTATTTTAGGTTAGTCAAGATTCAACTCACCTGCTCGTTGCGACTGCATCAGCATCTCACGATGTGACTCCAGCTGTGGCTGCTCAACTACCAACTGTATCTAGCATCAAACAAGTCATTCGCAGAGCACGTCACAAACACCAGGCACCGTTGCCTAGTCCAACAACTCTTGACGACCTGTCTGTGCCAGATGAATATAGGAAGACGTTGAAAGGCGATGGATTCCTGCTGTACGATAGTGGTACTGGTGCAGCGCGTTTCATGATCTTTTCCACAATGGATAATCTTGAAGTGTTGGCACGTTGTCCGAACTGGTACGCAGATGGAACCTTCAAGTCGTCTCCTCCTCTCTTCCAACAGATTTACAGCATCCATGTTCTTAAGTACGAAACCGTTATTCCAATGGTGTATGTTCTGATGAGTGATCGCAGTACCAACACCTACGTTCGTATACTGACCGAATTGAAGAACTTGCACCCTGGTTTGAATCCGTCGACGATCATGACTGATTTTGAAAATGCTGCACTATTAGCATTTCGTAGTATATTTCCAAATGTGCAGCAGCAAGGATGCCTCTTTCACCTTAGTCAGTGTATCTGGCGCAAGGTACAGCAGTTCAATGGACTCGCCCAGCGTTACATGGACGAACCTGATTTTGCGCTTCATATCCGTCAACTAATGGCGCTTGCTTTCATTCCACCAGACGACGTTATTGCCGCGTTCGAGGAGTTGGTCGACTCTGAATTCTTCCAACAGAATGCCCAAGACTTGCAAGAGTTAATGAATTACTTCGAGGACACATGGATTGGGAGACCAGCACGACGTGGTGGGCGGAGCAATCCGTTGTTCGCCATAGAAATTTGGAATGTCCACAATTCGGCACTCCAAGATCTTCCCAAGACCAACAACTCGGTCGAAGGTTGGCACAGGGCATTCAGTCAACTACTTGGAGCTTCTCATCCAACTATATGGAGATTCATAGACAGTTTGAAAAAGGAGCAGAGCATGAACGAATTGAAGTTGGAGCAATTCCTATCCGGTCAACATCCTCCACGCGCTAGAAAAATCTACAGGGAGGTAGCCAGGCGCATCAAGACAATAGTGGAAGATTATGGCAACCGAACGACATTGGATTTTCTGAGAGGGATCGGTCATAATATTAATCTCAACATTTGAACTGATTACTATTATTAGTAAGCCTACCCGTATTGAAAAACATTTAGGACAACAGGGCCTACATTTGAACTGATGATTATCAATTTCTTAGTTTAATATTTTTGTCGTACAGATTAAAGATTTCAACCTATATTTTCGCCTTTATGATCGTCGCCTTTTTGATCGTCGCCCTTCTGAACGCGCGCTCTTCTGATAGCGCGCTCTTCTGAGCGGCGCTTTTGTGAACAGGCGCCCTTTAGGAGTTCGCCCTTCCGAAGTCGCCTTTCTGATAGTCGCCCTTCCGAACTCGCCCTTCTGATAGTAAACCGCCATAAAGAGCTAAAGGTTGACACGGTGGTCAGAGTCCACGAACTATAAATTGCATCGAAGAATACGAGAATATTTTTGTTTTTGAGCTAATTTGTGACTGTCTGTCCTCGTGCGAAGGAAACGAGTGGCTATTATAATAGGTAAGGTGATCTAAATGTTATTTCTTTTCCAATGTTAGCGGATTTTAAACTGGATTCTTTCTTTATTCGTTTTTCGCTATTTGACGTACTTATCAGGCTCATATATAGGCCTATGGGTCTTTGTAATGGCTCCGTCAGAGAGATTTGAATCATTTGTAATTGTGCAGATCTCTCTTACTGCTACAAACGAAAATTAAGCTGACATTTTGAAGAGTCTGCTGGAAATCAAAGCATTTGATAGTGAAACCTCGTGTTTGTTCTTATTAATATCAATTTACAACTAAGGTCTTCTTGATAACCTTCACAGAGCGTGTCCGAGCAACCGCAACATCCATTCCTGCCTCATCTCCGACACAGGGAGGTGCATTCTGGCGGTATATTTCGGCGTTGGTGCAATACAAAATTCCTGCTGCATACTCTAAATTCGTAGCTCACGGCATTGCGTGAAAAATGGACGAGGTATTTGCATTTAGACGAGTTACACATTTTGGATTGAATGTTGTTTTTCATGTTGAATCACCTTCATGACTTCTGTCTACTTACTTTAAAATGTTTCGATGATGTTGACATGTTGCGATGCAACAAAACTGTGCCATTCATAAGTAGATTTAGTACCGTGTTTGTCTGTTTAGAATTCCATAGACAAACCAAGAAAAGATATGCAATCATTAGAGATAACAGAAATTACCTCTTAGAAAATATTCAACCCAATGAGGAGTTTATCACTTCGCTGTTATCTTTAAACTGCATAACAGAAGAACAAAGTCACTTGATTCAACGACAACGTTTAGAACAAGCTAAGAACGACGAGCTTTTGTACGCCTTGGAACCTTTCGACGAAGCAAAGTGGTCAAATTTCATCAAATGTCTTCGACAAACCCACCAAAAGACTGTGGCTAGAATCGTAGAAAACGGAGGAGGTGTAAAGTACAATCTTTATCTACGGGCTTATGATTAATAAGATGTGCTTTACAATAATAAAAAGAGCAAATATGCATTTCAATCGAATTAAATCAAGGTCGTTCCAGCCTTGAATAACTTCTATTGTTAATTAAGCCCTATCATGCCATTTACTAGCCATGTATAATTTTATTATCACAATTCCAGTACAAGTTGTGAAAACTTGTGGAAATCTTCATATTAGGCCTAAAGCTCATAATATTTTGTAATTTCTTGCCAAACTTAAATTTCGAAAGAACGTCATAAAACCATTCTGACACTCGGTTGTAGCTACTGTGAAGAAAGTTATTTCCATGAAAAGCCCTAGTGGATGCTGAAGCAACAGTAATAAGTTTCGACCAAGAAATTATGTCTACAATTTTAACTAATTATTATTTCAGTACTAACTAAATAGGCTACACTGAAAACTGCTCGTACTGCTCCAAAGAGCATCGTTGTATAGTATCGAGTTCCTTTACTCATGACCTATGCTTTCCACTCACACCTTTTTCTGCCAGGTGACAATTATCACCGTCTTCAAATTTCAAGCTGTATCCCACACATTCGGAGAAACCATTACGGCTCTGTGCATTTTTGCACATATTATTTAAATCCCTGCCGCTGGCTATGCTGCTATAATTATAATAAAACGTATTTCGCTGACTGTTTAAATTGACTTATCCGGGTATTTGGTTTGCAATAAATACCTGAGCGATGGTGTCATTTTAGATGAGACGCATGCTAAGGTTCTTTATGAAAATCTCCAGTTGCATGTTTCTTTTAAATTAGACGAAGCTTCGAATTGATAGCCTATCTACAACCTAAAGAATATTTTTTTTATTCAAGGTCTTTTATCCTAAATTACGTCAGAGTAAGTAGTTTGACATTTGAAATACGTTTTGCTTTCAGGTGTAATAAAAATGCAAGTGCAAACGCGTGGTGCAATGTGCACCACGTCAAGGGAATTACAGCTACTTCATCAACAAATCGAAGATCTTCGAAACAGAAGCAAACCGAGGTCACATCAAACTGATAAACTCATCAGTCAACTGAGGGAGGAAGGCATAGAAATCTTGAACTCTCAACTGGACAGACAAACTGTGGTCGTTTGGATCTGGTGTAGTTCACAAGCAGCACTTGAACATATTCAGAGTCTGTACGAATCGAATCAGCTGAGAGATATCTTATTTGATCTTACAAATTTTCAACCACATAATATTTCAATGGTGATCAACATCGATGGGAATCAATTCAAGAAAACCGTTGGCAAGTTCTTATGAAAGAAAATTTAAGACAGCTCACTAACATACTTGGCTAAGACAAATTAAATTACTAAGGCAGTGCTGGTCAACAAATTTACCAGAATATTGAAATGGACAGGATAACTTGTGTATTTGATGAAGTCTAGGCTACTGATACTGCTAGGAGGAGAGGCCGATAGATAAATTTATACATCACTGGCGTGAAGGGCAGAATATCAAGTAGGAATGGGAATCGATTCCTGCTACTCCTTTAAAGTTGACTCAACCTTCCAGATGGCGTTGATAAAATGAGAAGTAGGAGAGTTGGTCGCCTTGCGTGGCTGCCATACAGCTAAATTTAAACTTGCTATCGTCTGCCAGCACTGTGTCATGTAATCTTACTGCGTATTTGTCAGTTTGAACCATTAAAGAAGGTCAGTAGGCCTATTAGTATTATTACTATGAATGATATTAAGACAGAACAAACCATTTGATGGGATTGGAAGGCAAATATACAAGTGGTACAATTGGAAAAGGCGAAGAGGCAACAAATGGCTGCAGTTATATTTTAAGTACATGTAATAAGACAAACAGTGAGATATTCGGATATAAATGACAAGGATAGGTAGTCAAACGGAAGGGAAGTAATTAAAGTTTAGCCAATGAGCAGTAAACATTCAGGTAATTAAATGGAGAATGGTGTGCAAGTAAAAGGTCGGTTAAAAGATATGGAAACGGTAAAACCAGCAGCAAAACAAGAGACAGACAATAAAAGAGACGATGAACAGCAAGTTAAAATAATAGATAATGGAAAACATAAAGAAACATACAGCAGCACTCAATTCCACTCCCTATGGTATAATAGAAACATATGGTAATGAATTAATATTTGATCATTAATATAATTATTAAAAGGTATTTTAATATATTAAAAAGTTTTTTTTTAAATTTTAGTTCTGTGTGAGAAGCATTGCATGACCAAACATTTGCCAGTTTGCTTTAATTCCAATAATATAATTAAACTTAAAATAGTAATTATAATCATATTATTACTATTGTTATTATAATATTAGTAATAATAATAATAATAATAACAATAATAATAATACCATTTTGGTTTTAATAATAATAATAATAATAATAATAATAATAATAATAATAATAATAATAATAATAATAATAATAATAATAATAATAATAATAATAAAATAATAATAACACATAAACAAAATAATCAACATTTGAAAATAAACCAAATATAAGCAATGATTATAATACAACTATTGATTAATAGAAAGAAAGACAGCATTAACAGTCAATTATTTGCGTATTAATGATCATTTTGCTTTTATTTTAGTCATGTGTCCGATTTTCAACAAATTCACTCATAGAATCAAGTTACGAGGAAATGAAGATGTGTATGGAATGACTAAACTGCGAAATAAAATCTGCTTCCTCTGTCGATCATTTTCCGATCCTACTTTTCAAAATGTAATTCGTGTCTGTGAAGATCGAAATCCATTTCCTCTTGAGAAGGAAATCAAATGTATAGACATTATCTTGCCCGTTGACATTGGATCCAGTGAGAAGGAAAATTGTCTCTACGTTTCTGACTCAGTGAAGCGCTGCATCTGGAAAATTACAATAGAAGCAGATGACCAACAGAAAGTCACCAACTGGCTGACCACTGATTATCAGCCAGAAACTATGTCAGTGTCCAACGATGGTCAGTTGTTGGTGGTCAGTGGTTCATCGCCCATTCTGATTATCTACGGATCAGACGCAGAACTTATCCGATCCATTCAGTTACCAAAAGACATCAAGAACCCTCTCCATGCAGTGGAAACATCCATCGGAAATTTCATCATCATTCACGGGTGGATGGTAAGGGAGAAGGAGGGAGAGAGTGGATCAAGTGGGGGAGAGGTGGTAACGATGTGTGGCATGAGTGAATTGACCAGAGATGGGCAAATGGTAATTCGTCGTTTTAGTCCTTCAAATGAAACCCAGATACTGATTTATCCGTTTTATCTGTCACTCGATTCAGACGATCGAGTGTTTGTGGCTGACAGACTGAATGATAGAGTGATTCTCTTGGATTCTGATCTCAAATGGGATCGAATTCTTTGTCCAACAAAAGAAGAAAAAGAAGAAACGACGATCCGAGAGCCACGGAGATTGTGTTACGACGAAGAAAAGAAACAACTGATCGTCGGTGGATATTCAGGACAAGTTATTGTTTACACTTTAAGTCGGATATAAACTCACTTTCATCCAAAGTTACTGACAAACAATTATTCGTTCCAAACAAATAATTCTGTTAACAAATTGGTTAAACCGTATTTTACGTTGCTAAATTATTTGATATTGTCACTTCATGAAGGTTGAAGGTGGATTGATGATAGTTGTCATGGACATAGGTAGACTGCTTACTTACCAATGTCAAGTACGGCATTGAAGACATTAGAATAATTTAGCAACGTAAAATACGGTTTTAGCAACAAAATATTCAAAATAATATTTAATAATAAAAATTATTTAGCAGATATAAAATTTAATGTATAACAGGAAAGAGCTTATTTTAAAAATTTAGCAAATCCTACATTAGAAAAATCACAGACATACAATACGCATATATATAACGCCATGTCGATAAGTAAGAAGATCGCAACGACCGATGGTGCTAAGCATTGGCAAAGAACCTGAGCTGATTGGTTGGATCAGATGACTGTTGCAGTTAATAAAAGCGTAGGGACGGAGTTTGATTTACTAATTAATTAAAGCTGGCATCCGTCTAATATGCCACGTGGACAATAATTAGCTATTGGATGAAACTAACGTAGGCCTATTGCGTTCACAATGAATGTTAGTGACATTGTAAAATATTGTTTAGATGCCTTAAATCTATCAATTTTATTTCAACTGTATTGTACATAATTTTGAATTGTCGTCAACGGCCTTTGATGTCATATGATGACGTTAAACTTTGAATAAATAAAAATTGCATTCGGTGTTTAATGACCTCTCGTGGAGGCGCTTTCATCACCTTCGGTTAATGGGTGAAACTCTCTGCAGGAGAAGTTCCAAAGTTTAACGTAATAGTACTACAACTATTACTACTGATGGTGATAATGATGACGACGACGACGACGACGATGATGATGATGATGATTATGATGATGATAATAATGGTGATGGTGATAATGATGATGATGATGGTGCTGGTGGTGTTGGTAGTTATCGTGCTAGTGGTGGTGATGATGATGATGATGATGATGATGATGATGATGATGATGATGGTGGTGGTGGTGGTGGTGGTGGTGGTGGTGGTGGTGGTGGTGGTGGTGGTGGTGGTGGTGGTGGTGTTGGTAGTTATAGTGGTGGTGGTGGTGGTGATGATGATGATGATTTTTTGTTAGGCTATGTATTGCTATTATTGGTTGGTTAGTTGCTGTTTAACGACACTGTGCCATAACGAATATGATTAGCGTCGCCCTCCTTCTTTCTACAGGATTGGGACTAGCACTGCCAGAGTACGACATTGGCTGTGCTAATTTGCTATTGCGTTTATTATTACTAGTCAAACAGGCGAATTAGACGGGTGTAGAGTCATAGTAGACCAGAAGAAGAAGAGAATTTTGGGTAATACTTAGACACCTCATTTGAGTGTTCCAGATACCCTATAAGTAACAATACGCAGAAAAAGCAGTGCGTAGAAAATAGGCGATCTCGCTTTCTTATTGAACTCAAACATGTCTGACAATACGGCGTCGTTTAACAAACCTATCATCATCATCGTCGTCGTCGTCATCGTCATCGTCGTCATCATTATCATTACAGAGAGACATGTACCGCACTATTATACGATATCGAACCTTGTAATGTCTGCTGAAAATGTTCGATTTTTTCCTTTTATGGTGCAAAGTAATGTAAGCGTCTACCACAGCCACAAGATGTCCTTAAACACTGATTTTATAACTAACATTTTAAGCTTCGCTTAGAAACCTTTAAATCGCGTCTTCAATACGCTCTAAAATACTTGTTTTCAAGCGGTGCATCTGATATTATAACAGAGAATTTATTTATTAAACGTGAAAAATGGCGTTTAGACATTGTGGCGCTATATAGGCCTACTATTGACAATATAAACGAGAGCTAATAATGAGGATTGTAGGCCTACGTAGCTTTTCAGATCGTGCCTTTGATGCCACAAGACGTCTTTAAACTGTTGATCTCCGAACGTCGCGTGGGTGTTGCGAATTCAGCATTAGCGTCCCTAAGATGTTAAAAAATACAGGAATGGAAATTATGTCTTTACACACCTCAAAAACGGTTGCATGTGACGTTAGAAATTCAGCAATATAGGTCTAATGTTGAAGTGCACTTGACACTACAACGGTTAGCCCTATGACGCACACCTGGGGTCCATTGGACCCCATCGATCAAACTTCCTTGAATAGCTGCGTTGATACAAATAGTAAAAATCTGAAATAATTCAAATTCCTCAGCAATTCATCCCCCTACATCTATGGAAAATTTCGAAGAGTTTAGATTTCTTGGTTCGATGATACAAAAATAAGAATGACACTAGGGCATATTTAGCACACCTGGGGTCCAGCAGACCCCAGGCTTTAACATTGATATTCCCATCGACTATGACATATTCCAGGCTGCGTTACATACACAAATACACACATACATACATACATACATACATACATACATACATACACACATACATACATACATACATACATACATACATACATAGCCTACATGCATATATATACATAGAAATATACATCCATACATATATGCATGTATATGCATGCAGGCATGCACACATACACATACAAACAAATACATGCATGAATGCATGCGTACATATATACATCCATACATAGATCCATCCCTGCATACATAAGTACATACATACATACATACATACATACATACATACATACATACATACATACATACATACATACATACATACATACATACATACATACATACATACATACATACATACATACATACATACATACATACATACATACATACATACATACATACATACATACATACATACATACATGCATACATGCATGCCTATATACATAGATACATACATGCATACATACATACATACATACAAACATACATATACATACATACATATATGCACATATACATAGATACATATATACATACATACATACATACATACATACATACATACATACATACATACGTGCATATATACACAGATACATACATATGTACATACTATTATACCCGTGTTATCGGCGGGGTCTATTAGACCCCAGGTGTGCTAAATGTGTTGGCCGGGAAGGTGTGCGTCATAGGGTTAGTCATTGTAAGATATCGGTTACCACACGAAAGTTAAACTGAAGATAACAGAATTCCGCCACTTTCCATGCTCTAGTAGTGCCAGTCCCAAGCATGTGGGTAAAAAGGAGGGCGACGTTTGATCATCTGTGTTATGAGTTATGACGAGGCGTCGCTAAACAGTAACTGACCGTCAAGGAACAATCTGCCTTTCCTCGTTAAAGTCATGGAGAAAAGGAAGCTCTTCCACTACATCACAGTCAATCAGCCTGTCACTGACTTATTTATATCAATTATTTTGGTGGTATGGTTGAACTAGTTATGTCATATTTTCAAACTTCAATGAATGACTTAAATAGGGATAAGTAGGCCTACAATAAAAAAAGTAAATTTGGGTAAAATAAAGTGGCTGAAAAGAGCTCCATTTGGCAGCAAACGCTCTAAAATGGGGAGCTTAAGACGCTCTCTCAGATCCCTAGTCATGGCAGACTTTGTCCCAGTAGTCCAAATCCGTTAAAATATGCTCTGTGACCTGTGTCACTTCCGTCTCCCTCTCCTTCGCTCTCCCTTCGTCCATAGGACCTACTCTTTCGCACTCCTTCCATCTTCCCATCCGTTACCCTACCTCCGTATGAACGTATACGACTTTATTTATGTGTATGTGTTGTATGCGTGGATATACGCATCATGTATGCAGGTATGCATAGACATGTATGCATACATGTTTGCACATGGTTAGCTGCTATTTAACGACGCTTTTGAAGATCATTAGTGTTGCCCTCCTCCTTTATTTAGGCTTGTGATTGGCACTGCCAGAGTACAGGCAGTGGTGCAGTTGGATCCACGTAGATTAACCACTGTCTTATTACTGCAGTAGCGTTTGAACGAAAATGGGAAATTTATGGCGTCAGAAAGACCAGATTTAAAGGTGTCTATGCAAAGCTTGGCAATAACAGAGATATTCAGTGTTTAATTTTACTAATTTACCAGTTCAGTTTTCTTTTAGCTTACGCTTAATTGTTAAAATCTTTTGCGAGCGATTTTCGGCTGTATATGGACGTCATTTCATTTCCATTGTGTAGCAACAAGATATTGGAGATGTCGAGTGTAACAAAACGATTCCTAATGTTTAATAGCATGTTTCAGCAACAGAGGCCGTTGCTGACGTAATGTTGGTTTGGGTAGTTGCAGCTGTGTAACGACACTGTTTCATTACAAAGATGGTTAGCGTCGCCCTCCTCATTCCTCCAGGCTTGGGACTGACTCTACCAAAGGCATTCGGTGGTGGAGGAGTTGGAAATTACGTGATTATTATGTTATTATTCCATGTAATATAACGACAGTTAATGCTATGTGTTAGCCCAGGCGATCAACCTGCAAACTATTTATCTATTTATTGCTCATTCTGAACATGTTTCAAAGGTGTCTAATAAAATCGTTTACGTTGCTAGAGGTCCAATGCACTTTACCTTTCCAAATCTAGTGTAATCTAATGCTAGAGACTTCCGATAGCGCAATGGATAACATCTGGCGTAGAGAGCGAGAGGTACCAGAGTTCGAGCCCCGTAGGGCGGATTTGCTTTGTAGGCTGCTATTAGCGCCGTGTATTGCAGGCTGTCTGTTCTGTTAGTAGTTAAGATTGTTTCAATTGCATAACATGTAAATGTACAGCGCAGTGCGTTTGTCAGGCGCTTAATAAAGAAAAGATTATTATTATTATTATTATTATTATTATTATTATTATTATTATTATTATTATTATTATTATTATTATTATTATTATTATTATTATTATTATTATTATTATTATTATTATTATTATTATTATTATTATTATTATTATTATTATTGTTATTATTATTATTATTATTATTATTATTATTATTATTATTATTATGGTGCATTAAAGACTTTAAACACTTAAAGTCATTCTAACTAGCCTAACTAACTATAGCCAGATTGACTCCAAACTTCAGCTTGGTATAGAAAAACCCCTAAGATGTCCTTAAATACACTTATTTAGAAAATATATCTCTAAATTTGTTATTTCGCCAGCCGGAGGCCAAACGAAAAAATTAATGTTTTAACTGTCATTTCTTAAATTCTTAAACAGCTTTAGTCCGATTGACTTCAAACTTGACCTATAGATAACGTCATAAGGAGTGAAGGGTTCCAAATAACATGGTAACAACAGACGTAAAATTCATCCCAATGATCTATTAAATATTTTTATATCTTTTTTGCCCAGCCCCATGTTTTGTCAGGGTTAGAAGGATCATTTCTTGCTGACTTTCTTCACAAAGGAAAAAGTCCAGGAAAAGGATATATCTTTGTTGGTATTCATTATCACTGGCCGTTAACACTTTCACATTAATTTTTCTTTTACCGTCTTTAAATAGAGTAGGGCCTAGAGTAGGGTTGCATTGCTTTTGTGAAGGATATATAATATATAATATATAATATAATTATATATAATATATATCATATATAATATATATAATTTTTATAATATATATATAATATATATATCATATATATAATATATAGCCTATATACACGGTGATTCAATAAAAAGTAAGCCAAACTTTGTATTTCATATAAGTACTTTCTAACATGAAAAAGTATTAAATTTTTTTGTGAAGAAACTCTCAGTAGTATGGTTTAATCATTTAATTAAAGAAGATGTTCAAAATGTCCTCCTTCTGCTTGCACGTAAGCCTGGAGGCGCTGGCGCCATTGGGCAACGTTTTCTTCAGTGCGCGATGACCTTCGTCTGCCAGTACCAATGACGCGGTCGACTGACCCTGTTCCGCTAATTTTTCGAAGCAATTTATCTAATCCGTTTCTGGTCCAGTGTTTTAAAGAGACTCTTGTAGAAATTGACGGCTGCTGTAATTCTTGGATTCCCTCAAACCTTTTATCATGTGTAAATCTTCCTTACTAAAAGGCTTTTTTCGGAAATTGCTAGTTTTTTGTTTATGTTTTTAATTGTATTATCGTCTGCTTTTTTGAGTAGGAAATAAAAACCGTAAGTCATTAAAATGAAAAAGTATTTATGTGCATGTTTTTATTTTTAAAATATTATTAATAAAATATAGTTCAAGCTTTAATATTTGTTTATAAAATTTGGCTTACTTTTTATTGAATCACCGTGTAATATATATACACTGAAAGCACTGACATTAAATTAAAGTGTCTACATAGTAGCCTAATATTTGAAATAATTTTTAGTAAAAATTTTAATTTACTAAATTAGTTTTAATAGCTGAAAAAGGTCCCGGAACGCCGCTCCGGACCGTTCCGGATGAAAAAAGCACTGCACCGAAATTTGTGTTTCAGATGCCAAATTTTTGTGGGCCCAGTGGGGGGGGGTTGGTTCTCCATCGACTACTGGGGGTTAGACGCCACTGGCTGAGTCGACCTTTGGGAGGTATCGGGAAGCGATCCCGCGTTCGTGCCGATCTTCTGCTCTTCGCGCCAGTGTTACCATTACCCTAACCCAGGCATGGGCAACTTCTTTTAACAGAGGGCCACTTGAAGGTTTTAAGGGCAGCTCAGGGGCCGTATGCCAATCGCGAGCTAATTTTTGCAGATTCATTTGTCCTAGAAAATGAAACGCTATTAATTTTATTCAAACTAAATATTACAGAATAAAGCAAATGAAGATAATTTTCATGACGAATAGGCCTATCTAATTATCCTAATACATTAGTCCTACACTAAAAATAAAAAACGATTTTTTTCCAGTTTTAAACATACATAAAGCTGTTTGTCTGCACACAGTATCCATTTGCTTGGTGTGCTATATTTAATGTGAGATCTGGCACTTCTTCTTACGATAGAATTCCGCAATGTTTGCTTCAATGTTCGAAGTGGCAATTCGAAGTTCATTGGAGAGCTTGTCATCTGTTAGTCTGCATCTGCTTTTTGCACTTTGTTATCGTCATCTTTGAGAAGAATTGTTCACAAATATAGGTGCACCGTGCATGGAAACAGAGCAACCAGTTTTAGGCTATGAAAATTTAAATGAAGGATTAGAATCCTGAGAATGTTGCAGTTTGTAGGACTGATTCAGAGGTACCTCACGAAATTTCCTTTCCAACTTACAGTTGCATTGGAGTTCAATCAATTCCATTTGCGTGGAGTTTGGTGCTGAATTGGCATATAGATAGAAAAGGGAGATTCAAACAATTTAAGTCCAATTCATGAGCAGTAAATCAGCAAACCGGGTCTGGAACTTTACTTTCAATGCAGTTATTTGTTCTGTGCACTTCTTGATATTTGCAGAATCAGTAAACATGGGAAATGCACAGTATTGCCTTTTGATATTTAATTTCCCCAGAGTAGCAACTTCCTTTGAAAAGTTCAGACAGATAGTTTCTAAAGTAGCGAACCTACCCACCTGTGGTCTTGCTTCATGCAGAGAGTAGATTATATTGATGAGTGAGTAGTAAACTAGGCAAACTAGTTGACTAATGACTATAGACTAGACGCCGGATTTTTGATAAATAAGAAACAGATGTTTTAATGTCCGTCTATTTACAGAAATTCTCTTGTGTAGGGCCGGATTAAAGGTTCCCAAACTAGGGCCGGATAAAAGGTCCCCAAAGTGCCAGGTACAGTGCTAATATCAAAGACATGCCAAGGGCCGGTTCAAAGGTCCCCGGGGGCCGGATCCGGCCAGCGGGCCGCCAGTTGCCCACCCCTGCCCTAACCCCTCTCCATACTGAATACTATGCGTAATCAAGAAGGTTTGATTGCTTATATATAAGTACTTTGCAACATTATGATAAAAAGCCTCAATTGATTTCCTGTGCAGCTTTCCAATTTAACTTCGTTTCTTCATTACTTGGAAGTTGGGAGACCCTTTGAGACTTTGACTCCGGAGTCCGGATGAAACATTGAATGCGTCCTCCTTTGTCCTCCTTTCTGACTTTCTGTGTCCTCCTTTGGCTACCCATGTATCTGGCAACCCTACTTGGGGGAAAGTTTGGGCATTACTGGGTTAACCCACCGATATATGTTTTAGTTGAGCGGGAGGCGAACGCTTGGCCTTAAGAAAACATTGACAGACGGTAGATTTTTCTCGGCAACTACTGCCAATTGCACGCCGAAGTTAAGAATTGCGAGAGAGATAATACGTTTCTTAAAACGACGCCGTCATAACGACGATGATTGCTGATGACAGTTGTTTTAATAGCAGTTGTTTTAACCCTCGGGCTACCAAAAAGGGGGGGTGGTTGCCACCCCCCTACGTTTTTATGCATAATTTTTTTTCCATATGGAATATAATTTTTGCATTTTAGGTAGCTGTAGCAGATTCATTAGCGCACATTTTGAGGTAAACATCATGGTGGTAGCCCACGCCATTCAAAAGTTATACCTGATATACCTGAGGCACCAGGGGGGTGGGTGGCTACCACCCCCTAGTTTTTCGACTATAGCTTATTGACTATTCTTCCTAGAAGAGAAACAATTATACCATTCTTTGGAGGGAATGCAGGGCTTCATTTGCATACCTACATCTTTGTCTTATGAAAACCGAAGTGATCAAAATAAATAATAATACGCGTAATATGCGTGAAAATGGCTGAATGGAAGGACTCCCCTTAGTTTTTGTCTGTAGCGTATTCATTTGTCTTCATGGAAGAGAAACAAAGATACCATTCTTTAGAGGGAATGTAGGGCTTCATTTGCATACCAACATCTTTGTCTTTTGAATACCGGAAGTGATCAAAATAAATAATAATACGCGTAATCTGTGTGAAAATGGCTGAATACAGCACTACAACGTAAACCGATATATATGTATGGATATATATGTATGGATATACATTTATACTATATAAACATGTGTAGGGATGATTGTTTGTATCTTTTATACATAGATTAGTTTCAAAACACACATAATCTTATATTTGTTTATCAAAAAGTACAAAATGTACGCAATAATATAAAATATTGCTAATTAATGGGTTCCGTTGTTAAAGTGATGTAATTTCGAGGTGCATTCACATAATGTACAACTAAATATACCATTCTGTGCAGAAATGAATGCTGAATCCATTGATATATTACAAGTTATGATATGTGAAACCAAACACGAAATCCAGGGGGTGGTAACCACCCCTTGGTAGCCAGTGTTACAAAAAAAGCTTGGTAGCCCTAGGGTTAATACAGTAGAGAGAGCTGTATGTATTAACCCTCGGGCTACCAATGGACCAACCACCCCTTGGTAGCCAGTGTTACAAAAAACCTCGGTAGCCTGAGGCTTAAGAATAAAGTGTTAACCCTCGGGCTACCAAGGGGGGGGTGGTTGCCACCCCCCCTAGGTTTTTTTCATCTCAAACTTTTTCCGTATTGAATAAAAATTTGACCTTTTAGGTAACTGTAGGGGGTTCATTTACACACGTTTTGAGGTAAAATGTGAGATGATATCTCATAGCGTTCAAAAGTTATACCCAATATACCCGAGGCACAATGGGGGGGGTACCCCCTAGATTTTCGACTATATCTTATCCGTCATTTAATATTAAGAGAATCAAATTATATCATTCTATAGAGGGAATGTGGGGCTACATTTCTATGGTCACTGAGTTGACCTGAGACAACCGGAAGTGCTCAAAATAAATAATAACGCGTAACATGCGTGAAAAATGGCTGAATGGAAGCACTCCCCTTAGTTTTTGTCTGTAGCGTATTTATTTGTCTTCCTGGAAGAGAAACAAAGATACCATTCTTTAGAGGGAATGTAGGGCTTCATTTGCATACCAACATCTTTGTCTTTTGAATACCGGAAGTGATCAAAATAAATAATAATACGCGTTATCTGTGTGAAAATGGCTGAATACAGCATTACAACGTAAACCGATATATATGTATGGATATATATGTATGGATATACATTTATACTATATAAACATGTGTAGGGATGATCGTTTGTATCTTTTATACATAGATTAGTTTCAAAACACACATAATCTTATATTTGTTTATCGAAAAAGTACAAAATGTATGCAATAATATACAATATTGCTAATTAATGGGTTCCGTTGTTAAAAGTGATGTAATTTCGAGGTGCATTCACATAATGTACAACTAAATATACCATTCTGTGCAGAAATGAATGGTGAATCCATTGCTATATTACAAGTTATGATATGTAAAACCAAACACGAAATCCAGGGGGGGTGGTAACCACCCCCCCCTTGGTAGCCCGTGTTACAAAAAAAGCTTGGTAGCCCTAGGGTTAAGCGTTATAATTGAGTTGTTTTGATGAAGAACATTTGAATTGAACTGTGAAGTAAAACAGTTAAAGTCGTGTTTGAAAGTATAAGAAGAAATATTTGAAAAGATTGGTGTCAATTTAATCATAACCACAGTCTAGCAAAAGTTGAGCGATCTATACTTAGCAGTAAGGAAAAGTGTTTGAGATAGGTCACTAAGAAAGAAAAGTTGGTGATAAATACTGTGCCACTTTTGACTATTTCCTCTTCACTAATATAAGTATGTGCAATTTACGACATGACACTCATTTATTAAAAGGCTAAGATCAGAATTAAGTGTACAACTGTACATAGGCCAATCATAAAAATCAAGAAAGACAACGAAATACGAAATATTAAGGATATATTATGACAATCTTAATACTACACATTTATCTTTCGTAATATCCAAACACAACATCAAACACTTCATCTAAGTAGAATAAGCTAATTACTTTCATTACCAAATACAACATGAAGGCAAGACGAATAAGCTAAGTAACATTCTCACAAACAGTCTCACAAAATGATGTACAGCTAACCGCTTAGTTATATATCTAGTCCAGCAAAAGTATTTCTGACGCTAAAATTCATATTTAACAATAAAGTTGTCAAGTAGTAGAATCAAGAACGAAATAATTTATTACATTTTTGGTAGTTATAGAAAAATACTCCAGTCTGATGACCTGTAGCAATTCAACTGTCTTACAGTTACGTGAGAAGAAGGCAACACGTTATATGGTGCAATCTCTTTATCACGATGCTACTATCCAAGTATTATGAAATAAAAGTGGTACAAAGTAACTATTCATGTTATTCAAGCATGTATCCGAGCGCTTCTATAGAGTCTTTTATTAGTCTGCAATTGCAATTGTTTTCAATTGTAATCAAGTGGAATCATAGTTCAGCACAAATCGGCAACTAAGTCGTCAGGTGAAGAAATCGATGGTTAGAACAAAGCTTCAAACATACTTTCTTTCTTTCAAACAATTCGTTATATGTACCACATCCACAAGATTTTGACAAACATGCTTTTTTGTCCACAAGATATTTCAATTTCTTAATATACAGACATTGTCCATTTCTAATTTTCGGCAAAGGACCTGCAATTCTACTTTGCTACAAAACTCGCATATGTATGGTTTTTCTCCTGCATGAGTTCTCATATGACTCTTTACAGTGCTGACAACTGTAAATGGTTTCTGACATAGTTGACATATGTATGGCTTCTCGCCAGTATGGGTTCGCATGTGCTCTTTCAGATTACTATGATAAGCAAATGATTTCTGACATAACTCACACTTGTATGGTTTTTCACCAGTGTGTGTTCTCATGTGCATTTTCAAACTACTTTTATCAGCAAATGATTTCTGACAAAATTGGCACATGTATGGTTTTTCTCCAGTATGGGTTTTCATATGTGCTTTCATATGACCACTTTGAACAAATGTTTTCGGACATAACTGGCACCAGTATGGTTTTTCTCCAGTATGTGTTCTCATGTGAATTTTCAGAGAACTATGATCAGGAAATGTTTTCTGACATATTTGGCACATGTATGGTTTTTCCCTAGTATGGGTTTTCATATGTGCTTTCAAATGACCACTTTGAACAAATGTTTTCTGACATAACCGACACCAGTATGGTTTTTCCCCAGTATGTGTTCTCATGTGAATTTTCAGAGAACAATCTCTAGCAAATGATTTCTGACATTGTTGGCACCTGTGTGGTTTTTCACCAGTATGGATTCTAATGTGAGTTTTCAGATGACTATGATCAGTAAATGATTTTTGACATAATTGGCACCTGCATGGTTTTTCCCCAGTATGGATTCTCATGTGAGTTTTCAGATGACTATGATCAGCAAATGATTTCTGACATAATTGGCACCTGTATGGTTTTTCACCAGTATGGATTCTCATATGAATTTTCATAGTATTCTGATGAGCAAATGTTTTCTGACATAATTGGCATAATTTTTCCCCTGTATGGATTCTCATATGAATTTTCAGAGAACTATTATCAGCAAGTGATTTCTGACATAACTGGCACACGTGTGGTTTCTCTGCAGTATGGGTTTTCATATGCGCTTTCAGATGACTACCTTGAGCAAATGTTTTCTGACATAATTGGCAAACATATGGTTTTTCTCCAGTATGGATTTTCATGTGCGATTTCACATGACTATGATCAGCAAATGTTTTGTGACATATTTGGCATCCATATGGTTTTTCACCAGTATGGGTTCTAATGTGCGTTTTTAGATGACTATATACAGCAAATGACTTCTGACATAACTGGCACTTAAATGGTTTTTCCCCAGTATGGGTTCTGATGTGTAATTTCAGATTATCATTTCTAGCAAATGATTTCTGACATAGCTGGCACTTAAATGATTTTTCACCGGTATGGGTTCTCATGTGCATTTTCAGATTACTACCTAGAGCAAATGATTTCTGACATAACTGACACCAATTTGTTTCTTCTCCAGGATGGGTTCTCATGAGCGTTTTCAGATGACTAGGATCAGCAAATGATTTCCGTCTTAACTGGAAAGTGCATTGTTTTTTACCCGTATGGGTTCCCGTATTCGCCATCAGACCACGCAATTGCTAATTTAAATGCTTTTCTCCAGTATGGGTTCGTTGATGCGTTGTCAGTTGATCACCTGGAGCATACGGTTTCTGAAATAATTGACATCTTTTAAAGATTCGTATGTGCTTCTCCAATCACCAGATTCTAGACAAAGTTGGAATTTGGATGACTTTTGATAGGCACGAGGTTTGGTATGCACGTCAAAGTAATAATTGCATGTATAAAAAGATTATGCAATAATAGTTGCTCTCATAGCCCTTCCAACACCAGCAGTGTCCTGTTTCTCCCATTTTCATGGACTTCATTTAAGCTTGCATTTCAAATGCTTACAAGAAGGGTTCTTGATCCATCTATGAGTGTCGGTTATTTTTCAAGTAAAGTAAGAAATTAGTCACACAGAAAGACCTTTGGGTCATTCCGTCTCAAATCAACAAATTTTTTGCAATTTTCCCACTCGACCGTCTCAGATTTTGATGAAATTTGCACAGAATGTGCATTGATGTATTGGAACATGGTGTGCAAAAATTTACAGCAATATTCCTAGTATTTTATTTTTTACGGAATTTTAAGGACGACTGGGGTGACCCTGTTTTTCGCGATTTGGAAATCGTGTCTTAATTTGCTGCCATATTCAGTAGGCCGTAAGTCCACTATTATTGCAGGTAAATTGATGAAATTTGCAGGACACCTAGCTTATGTGGTGCTAATCAAGGGCTGTTGAAGAACTAGATATCTGATGGATAGTTTTTTTCTAGCTGCGGATTGAAAATTGGGAAAAAAAACAACGACCCTGTCTGGCGCCAGTACTTTACTGCTCCACTATGACCAAATGGGTTGATTAACAGAGAAATTGTGAACCACATGCAGTAATAGTCCACATTGTGTGCACAAATAAGCAATTAGATTGTCTTTATCTTTTTTACCTTTTGCATTATGGCCATCTGAAATTGACAAAAACCTAATTTTTGTGTTTTGACGACCATTTTCAAGGCCTTATATGGGCATGTGGGATAGGTGATACAGCTGTGAAATTAGCACCATTGGAAAGAGCAGCTCAAATACTGTATAAAACAACAAAAATTGTTTTTGAGACTCTTGTAGTTCAATTGATGTAGCTGTTTCCACTATAGTAGTGTTTTAAGCATTCGCGAGCTGATTCCAGGTGCCAGTACTTTACTGCTCCACTATGACCAAAAGGGCTGATTAACAAAGAAATTGTGAACCACTTGCAGTAATAGTCCACATTGTGTGCACAAATAAGCAATTAGGTTAGCTTTTTCATGTGTACCTTTTGCATTATGGCCATCTGAAATTGACAAAAACCTAATTTTTTTGTTTTGACGACCATTTTCAAGACCTTGTATGGGCATGTGGGATGGGTGATACAGCTGTGAAATTAGCACCATTGGAAAGAGCAGCTCAAATACTATAAATTGCAACCGAATTGTTTTTGAGACTCTTGTAGTTCAATTGATGTAGTTGTCTCCAATATAGTAGTGTTTTAAGCATTCGCAAGCTGATATCAGGTGCCAGTACTTTACTGCTTCACTATGACCAAATGGGTTGATTAACAGAGAAACTGTGAACCACTTGCAGTAACAGTCCACATTGTGTGCCCAAATAAGCAATTAGGTTGGCTTTATCATGTGTACCTTTTGCATTATGGCCATCTGAAATTGACAAAAACCTAATTTTTGTGTTTTGACGACCATTTTCAAGGCCTTATATTGGCATGTGGGATAGGTGATACAGCTGTGAAATTAGCACCATTGGAAAGAGCAGCTCAAATACTATAAACTGCAACAAGAATTGTTTTTGAGACTCTTGTAGTTCAATTGATGTAGTTGTCTCCATTATAGTAGTGTTTTAAGCATTCGCGAGCTGATACCAGGCTGAAATAATCATGAAATAATGCAGACCATGCCTGGTATCAGCTCACGAATGCCTCTTACTACTATAATGCGAACAACTACATCAATTGAACTACAAGTCTCAAAACAATTCTGCTGCAGTTATAGTATTTGAGCTGCTCTTTCCAATGGTGCTAATTTCACAGCTGTATCACCTATCCCACATCCCCATATAAGGCCTTGAAAATGGTCGTCAAAAAAATTAGGTTTTTGTCAATTTCTGATGGCTATAATGCAAAAGGTAAATAAAAACAATCTAATTGCTTATTTGTGCACACAATGGACTATTACTGCATGTGGTTCACAATTTCTCTGTTAATCAGCCCTTTCATGGTGGAAGCAGTAAAGTACTGGCACCTGGAATCAGCTCGCAAATGCTTAAAACACTACTATAATGGAAACAGCTACATCAATTGAACTACAAGTCTCAAAAACAATTTTTGTTATTTTATACAGTATTTGAGCTGCTCTTTCCAATGGTGCTAATTTCACAGCTGTATCACCTATCCCACATGCCCATATACGGCCTTGAAAATGGTCGTCAAAACACAAAAATTAGGTTTTTGTCAATTTCAGATGGCCATAATGCAAAAGTAAAAAAGATAAAAACAATCTAATTGCTTATTTGTGCACACAATGTGGACTATTACTGCATGTGGTTCACAATTTCTCTGTTAATCAACCCATTTGGTCATAGTGGAGCAGTAAAGTACTGGTGCCAGACAGGGTCGTTGTTTTTTTTCTAATTTTCAATCCGCAGCTAGAAAAATACTATCCATCAGATATGTAGTTCTTCAACAGCCCTTGATTAACACCACATAAGCTAGGTGTCCTGCAAATTTCATCAATTTATCTGCAATAATAGTGGACTTACGGCCTACTGAATATGGCAGCAAATTAAGACACGATTTCCAAATCGCGAAAAACAGGGTCACCCCAGTTGTCCTTAAAATTCCGTAAAAAATAAAATACTAGGAATATTGCTGTAAATTTTTGCACACCATGTTCCAATACATCAATGGGTATATTGCACCACTGTGCAAATTTCATCAAAATCTGAGATGGTCGAGTGGGAAGCATTTGTTGAATTGAGATGGAATGACCCCTTTGTGACGAGATACTGAAGCCATCCAACCTTTGTATAATATCCACATCTTTATGCTAAGTTCAGTGTGACTTCAACTGAAGATGAAATAATTGGCCATAGCAAAAGTTGCTATCAAATAAATCCCTTGTAATTTGCTTGATGAAGATTAATGAGATGTAGACCTTGAGATGTACCAGTAGACCTAGTCTTGCAACTGAATGTCGCTCGTCTTCTTCGTGTACTTGCTGAAAAGAACAATACAAACTCAATTCTTATACACTATTATTAGCAGATAACTTGCATGTGCATTGATCTTTAAGCAATGCTGTAGTCATAATTTAAATAATTTCCCTTCTGTATCAACTAATAAGTTATTATTATATTAAAATACATGCATATGAAAAAGCCCTTAAATTACCATTCTTGTAATTCAAAAGCAGGCTTTTTGATTTTTAGAATTATGCTAACATACAACCCTCACAAAGTCAAATGTGAGGGTTGTATCTCTTGAAGTGGTGCAATATAAATATTGCAATTAGATGGATGATGATTCAATGGTAACATGCTGGCTCGAAGATGAGAAATATGCGGGCTCAGTACCCGCACACCACATAAGGTTGATTCAGCCTTCCACTACCTAGGGCGACTGTAAAATGAGCATAGGACAGATAGGCGCCTTGAAGGGTCCCATGCAATTCAATTCGACCACTGTTAATCTTGTTACCATCTGTTACCATTGCATCATTTAATCTTACTGCATACTTGACTGCTTGATTTAATAAATGAATAGTAATATTCTTTGGAATTTGTATTCGGTACAGTTATCCCGTAGTTTGTGTAATAGTAATAATAATAATAATAATTAATAATAATAAACTTATTAATAATATTACTATTCAATGCCATACTTGACGTTGGTAAGTAAGCACTCTACCTATGCCCATCATAACTATAATCAATCCCACTTCCATTTCATCGAGAATTTTTTTATCAATCCAGCTTTCATTTAATGAAAAAAATTACACAACTTCTATTTAACCAGAAATTTTTTTTCATCAATGGAACTTTTATGTAAGCAAAGAACTTTTCCCATAGGTCCAGCTTCGACTTACAGAAACAATTATTTTCATTATTCCAGCTTCTATTGCATCAAAACCTAAGTGTCATCAATCCAGCTTCTATTTATGGTAAAAATTATTTCCATCAATCCAACTTCTATTTAAAGATAGAAATGGTTTCATCAGTCCCACTTCCAGTTAGGGAAACAATTTTTTTCCTCAATCCAGCTTCCATTTCAATTTGACGATATAAAATAATTTAGCAACCTAAACTATGGGCTTACCGAAAGTTTACTATACATAAGCCAGCTGCTAAATTCCCCGACTTTTACGTTACTTATTTGCACATGTTTACCAAACACAAAGAACTATGACAACGGTGTCTTGTTGAATAATGCTCGTCGGAAGGGCACGGATAAAATGCTGATTTGCTGATTGGTAAGGGGTAAAATGCTTATTAGAAAATGCTGACTGGTCAGCATTTTACCTACCAGCCAAATCAGCATATCAAAGGGTAAAATGCTGATTGAAATACAAGCAAATACTGATTAGAAGTCAATAGATTTTGTTGTTTTCAATATTGTTTTAGTTAACAGATATGAGGCTCTGTTAATTTAGAGATTGAAGTCCAAGCAAGCAGTGATCAAAGAAGACATATATACACTTTGTTGTTTTCAATTTTGTTTTGATTAACAAACATGAGGCAGTTAATTAAGAGATTGAAACACAAGCAGGCAGTGACGAAAGAAGACATATACACTTTGTTGTTTTCAATATTGTTTTGATTAACAAACATGAGGCAGATAATTAAGAGATTGACATCCAGGCAAGACAGTAGTGATCAAACAAGACTTTGTTGTCTTCAATAGGGTATTTTAATCAGCCAATGCAAACTTTTAAAAGACTATAAATACCCCCAAATAAGTGTGTAGCTTATTATAAATTTTAAATTTTGGAGAGTTCACATACATGGGATGGGAAGAATTGCAGTCATGAGTGATATCTACGAGTGTTTTAATAGTAGTCAGTAAATGCAATTGTTAATCGACCGACGGGAAAATCAATTCTTCATTATTCGTGGTCAGAAGATTTTAAGAAGGATGATTGGAAAGTAGATGGATGTCGTTTTGTGGATCAGCAAAAGAAAGAAAATGTGGCAGTGGTCTATGTGACAGAATGTATTTCCAGATCTATGACGGTCCCAAGTCATGGAGCAAGTGCTTCACCAAAACAGCTTATTTTCGAAAGGATCGTCCAAATTCTGTCATAATAATAATAATAATAATAATAATAATAATAAATGATGTAGTAATAATACATGTAATTGATTAATAATGATAAACCCGATTGTTACATTCTGTTGTTACAATTAGCATTTTCCAATCAGCATTTTACCCACCAATCAGCATGACCAATCAGCATTTTACCCATCACCAATCAGCAAATCAGCAATCAGAAAATCAGCATTTTACCCGTGCCCTCGTCGGAAATGATTTTGGTAATCCCGTAGTTTAGGTTGGTAAATTATTTGAATATCTTCAATAACGAACTTCATGTTGGTAAGTAAGCAATCTACCTATGTCCATGATAACTATCGTCAATCCCGCTTCCATTTCATGAAGAAATATTTTTAATCAATCCAGCTTCCATTTCATGAAAAAAATGACCCAACTTCTATTTAACCAAAAAATATTTCTCATCAATGGAACTTTTATTTAGGCAAAGAACTATTCTCATGGGTCCAGCTTCTAATTACGGAAACAATTATTTTAATCATTCCAGCTTCTATTGCATCAAAAACATAGTTTCATCAATCCAGCTTCTATTTACGGTAAAATTATTTCGATTAATCCAACTTCGGTAAACCCGTAGTTTAGGTTGCTAAATTATTTTATATCGTCAAGTTGCAATGGAAGCTGGATTAAGGAAAAACATTGTTTCAATAACTCGAAGTGGGATTGATGAAACTATTTCTGTCTTTAAATAGAAGTTGGATCGATGGAAATAATTTTTACCGTAAATAGAAGCTGGATTGATGAAACTTAGTTTTTGATGCAATAGAAGCTGGAATAATGAAAATAATTGTTTCTGTAAGTCGAAGCTGGACCCATGAGAAAAGTTCTTTGCTTACATAAAAGTTCCATTGATGAAAAATATTGTTCTAGTTAAATAGAAGTTGGGTCATTTTTGTCATTAAATGGAAGCTGGATTGATTAAAAAATTCTCGATGAAATGGAAGCGGGATTGATTATAGTTATGATAGACATAGTTAGAGTGCTTACTTACCAACGTCAAATACGGCATTGAAGACATTAGAATAATTTAGCAACCTAAACTACGGGATTACCCCAACTTCTATTTAAAGACAGAAATGGTTTCATCAATCCCACTTCGAGTTAGTGAAACACTTTTTTTCCTTAATCCAGCTTCCATTTCAATTTGACAATATAAAATAATTTACCAACCTAAACTACGGGTTTACCGTTGTCATTAACTGTGTTTGTGCTCTAAATTACATGCACAGAGTTTAGAATCTAACCAGGTTTTGTAGGAAATCGAATTTCCACATAATCTGGTTCAATCTGTCATCAGCACAAAATGGCGAACGATTTAAGTGTTTCACTAAGATGGCAAGTAAGATAAATTTTTTCTAAATATACCCTGTCCTCTAGCGAATACGCTTTAACGTGCCACATCAGCCAATATTTGAAGCTTATAATAAATTATTGAGTTCTATCTGGGATTATTATTACTGTCAGTAATATTAGTCCCAGGTTCTATTTCTGAAATTGCTATGTTTGACATTTAAATAACACTAGGAAGAAAGTAGTGAACAGATTCTCCACGAGGTAGCTTTCCTGCATAATTAGATCCTCTTTGTCACATAAGATTTTCTTCTTCTTTTGGTTCTCTGCCTTGCTAGGCAAGTTTGTACGTCCAATTTCGCCATTCATCACGTTTTCTGGTTCTTTCCTTCAGTTTGCTGTACTCTTCCTCCAACATCATAAGATTTTACTGCACCAAAAACTTTAAAATCGTTTATCTGTATCAACCGATTAAACGCATGATGGCTGACACGTTACTCTCCCAACAAGTAAAAGTGCTAATGTAAACTGCTTCAGAATGCATGGGCTCTTCTGCAGACATATTGAATGCTTGGAATGACCTTCCACCTCCTCTGCTGGTAAAGCTATTGTCTTGGGTCTTCTCCTCGTCTACTCGTTCCATGAAGACGTCTCTCTTACAGCCTTTAATATAGGAGGGATATAGATAGCACTTGATGGCTTATCTCCAGTGTCAATTCTTATGTGAACTTTGAACCCCCCCTCATTGTTTATGGAAAGTAAGTCAACAGTCGCATTTCGATGAGATCAAGAAGACAGTCTTTCTGGGGATCATCGCTGTAGTGATCATAACAATGCTCCATAAATGTCTTTTCAATTTCAAACACCTCATCGCAGTATCCACAGCCGTAAGGTTTCGAAATGAAATCATCTGTATCAACATTAATAATAGAATGATTTCGAAAACAAGGCTTTTCATCTGGACTTGAGTTTATGCATTGCCTCACAGAAATTACAGGCAAGGCCTCTACCGTCGAAATTACTTTTCCATCAACACAGTTATCATCCTCAGTATTTATGCTACCAGTGTTTGCTAAACTACTATCATGGCAATTTTCAACAGTGCAATATTTTTCTCCAGTTTGGGAGTTAATGTGCATTTCCAGGTTGACTGTTTTGTGACATATATTGTTCTTCCTTGGCTTTAAACCAGTGTGGGCTCTAGTGTGGTTATCCAGATGACCCTTCTGTGTAAAGGTTTTCTCACAGATACTGCATTTGTACGGCTTTTCTCCAGTGTGGGTTCTTGTATGGCGAAGAAGTTTATTTCTATGATGAAAGCTTTTGTTGCACAAATTGCACAAATATGGCTTTCTTCCAGTGTGAGTAGGCCTACTTATGTGGATACCAAGAGTGCCCATCCATGCAAATGCCTTGTGACACAGATTGCACTTGTATGGCTTTTCTCCAGTGTGGGTTCGTGTATGGCATTTTAGATCATGCTTCAATGCAAATTCTTTATGACAAAACATGCAAATGTATGGTTTTTCTGCAGTGTGGATTCTTGTATGATGAAGAAGATTACTTTTAGATGCAAATGTTTTGTCACACAAATTGCACTTGTAGGCCTGTAAATTTATTCCAGCATGGGTCCTTCTATGGTAGTCCAGATCACCTTTGAGTGTAAATTCTTTCTCGCATAAACTGCATGTGTGCGGTTTTTCTCCAGTGTGGGTTCTTGTATGGCAAAGAAGATTAATTTTACATGCAAATGTTTTGTCGCACAAATTGCACTTGTAGGCCAGTGCATTTTCTCCAGTGTGGGTTCTTCTATGGTAGTCCAGCTGACCCTCATGTGTAAATTCTTTCTTGCATAATCTGCATTTGTATGGCTTTTCTCCAATGTGGGTTCTTGTATGGCAAAGAAGATTACTTTTACTGGGAAATGTTCCGTTGCACAAATTGCACTTGTATGACTTTTCTCCAGTGTGAGTTTTTGTGTGGTAGTCAAGATTGGCTTTGCATGTATATGCTTTGTGACATAGATTGCACTTGTATGACTTTTCTCCAGCATGAGCTCTTGTGTGGCAGTCAAGATTGGTCTTGGATGTATATGCATTGTGACATAGATTGCACTTGTATGGTTTTTCTCCAGTGTGGGTTCTTGCATGGTCGTCCAGATGACTCTTCTGTGCAAATGCCTTATCACATGATTTGCACTTGTATAACTTTTTTCCAGTGTGGGTGTTACTGTGGTAGGCTAGACTGGACTTGCATGTGTATGCTTTGTGACATAGATTGCACTTGTATGGCATTTCTTCAATTTCCATTCGTTGATGGATGCTGATGTAGGAACTCATTGCAAAGTCTCTTTTATACCATATTTACATTGGTATCAATTTAATTAGATAGGGATTCTTGGCTTGAATCTCCAGATCTACAATTCAAGTAAAAAATCTAAACTTAGAAAAAATGCACCAAAAAGCATATCCAGAGAAATGCTAGTCCAGCGACGATCCACGCAATATTAGTTTAGCGATGCCTTGCATCTACTTGTCCCCAGTGCTTGTTTTCTAGAAAAAATGTTCCGGAACTCAACAAATTCAGAACAGTCATAGGGGCATATTTTATGCCAATATTTCTATTTCATATTATATCAATATCAATAAACACTGAAAGCACTGAATTTAAATTAAATATTAAACAAATTTAATGTAATATTTTATTAAAAATTTAAATTAACTAAATTATTTTTAATAGCTATAAAAAAGGTCCCAGAACGCCGCTCCGGCTGAAAAAAAGCACTGCTTGTCCCGAAAGCAGTTTAAGTTCTGGATGTGCAAAGAAGTATAAGAGGGTTTCTACAATATGTGGCACTTTTGCCTCGGATTTTTAAGAAAAAAATCAATAACGATTGTTTTTGAACTTTTTAAAGTGCTACTATATTCATATTAGTAATATCAAGATGTGTGATAAGCAGCAATGCACAGAATTCAATATTTCTGTTCAAAACTGAGAAAATGTGTTTTTATCAAAATTCATCGTGGAGTTGACAAGCGTCACGGAGTTCACGTCACACAGTTAACATCCACATTTTAAGAGTCTTCAGGCACCAATGAGAAATATGGTTCCACGACAACTCGTCGAACGACATTTCGTCTAACGACATTAATTTTCGTCTACGACAATTCGTATAACGACATTTCGTCTACAAGTGTATCTGCTTATAGTACACGAAAAATTTAAGTCCCTCCCAAAGAGAAGGAAAGCCGGGCTATGGCCAAGATGAGCATTCGTAGTAGCACGAATTGAATACAAAATCGCAGGAATGTAATCTGTCCAATCCTCTTCATTAGTGCAATGAAGTCGTAACATCTTCCAAATAGATTTATTGATCACTTCACACGCCCCATTACAACGCGGGTTATAGCTAGCTGTATATATGCGTTGAACACCGAATAGTGTAGAAAGTTCAGAAACAATGGTACTCAAGAAATTTGGGCCCCTATCCGAAAGTAACGTATGTGGACCGCCATATCTACTAAATATCTCTCGATATAAAGCTTCCGCAATCGATCTCGCAGTTTGATCTTTCAACATAATGGCCTCTGGCCAACGAGTAAGAGATTCAACGCAAAGAAGAATATACTTGTACCCATCTCTGCTTCTAGGAAGTTGAAGAATGTCCATATGCCAACGACCAAATATTTGCTTTATTGGCAAAGACGTAAGTGGTGGTTTATTCAGCGGAAGAGGAAACTTGCATTCCTGACACTTTAAACACGAAATTATATGTCTTGACACAGCGGTATGCATTCCCTTCCAAAAATATTTACGTCTGATCGATAAGTAACAGCGATGAAAACCCGGATGGCAACAGTCATCGTGATAACTCTCAAGTATACGCTGACGCAACTTCCTAGGAACGACGAGTTGATTAATGTACGTTCGACTAGGTCCTCTAGATCGAGGTTGATAGTAATGAAACAACAAGCCATCACACAAAGCATACTCAGTACTCTCAATCACGATTTTCCTAGCATCCTGATCATTGCCTGGAAGTTCCCCGAACTCCAAATAACGAATCATAGGACCACAATCCGAACATGTAATCTGTTCATGAGCTGTTTGGCGCAAAATGTCCTCCTCCGTCAGGTCAGCAGGTGTAATTAAATCCTCCTCAACGATGATGTTCAACTGCACCGGTGTAACTCCATCAACTATCGGAGCCAAAATTTTATCTTCCATGTCATCCGATTCATCAGCTTGCACTGGATAATGACGACGAGATAAAGAATCCGCATTACTGTTATTTTTACCTTGTTTATACTCAATCGTAAAATCATACTGTTGCAACAACAACGACCAACGGAGTAACCTGCCAGAACTACTGGTTTTCAAGGACTGCAAATATTTTAAACTTAGATGATCAGTATAGACAGTAAATCGAGTGTTAGCCAGATAACAATGGAACTGTTTAATGGCACAGACCATTGCTAACATTTCCAATTCACTTACAGAATAAGCTCGTTCACTAGAGGTCAAACTACGTCCTCCATACGCAATAGGACGTTCTCTGCCACTCCCATCTTCTTGAGCCAAGACGAAACCAATAGCCTGAGAACTCGCGTCGCAATTTATGAGAAACGGCTTTTGCATATCCGGATAAATCAACACAGGAGCAGTAGCCAAAGCTTCTTTAAGCTGCGTGAAAGCCAGCTCACAATGATCATCCCAAACGAACTCTAGATCTTTTCTTAATAATCGATGAAGAGGACTGGCAATTATCGAAAAGTTAGTAATAAATTTTCGATAATAGGATGCGAGACCGAGGAAACTACGAATTTCCTTAGGACACGTAGGACGCGGATAAGATTGAATAACCTCGATCTTTGAATTATCAACAGAAACGCCCTCTGGCCCCAAGACGTGACCCAAATACAAAATCTTATCCAGTCCGAAGAAACATTTCTGTGGATTCAACTTCAAGTTAGCATCCTTAAGACGGTTAAACACCTCCTGAAGATGGACAAGGTGCAGATCAAATGATTTGCTGTATATCAAAATATCGTCTAAATATACAAGGACATTTTTAAAGTGCAAATTTTGGAACACCCTAGCCATTAGGAGCTGGAAAAACGAAGGTAAGTTTTTCAACCCAAAGGGAGAGGTACGAAATTGAAATTGGCCTTCGTGAGTCACGAAAGAACTCTTTTCTTTAGTGTCTGGATGCAACGGAAGTTGATGATATCCGCTTCTTAAGTCCAATAGACTGAAATATTTTGGCCTACCCTCTGCCATAGCATCGAATACATCATTGAGTTGAGGAAGAGGAAAACTGATTGACTTAGTTACTGCATTCAACTTTCGATAGTCGACACAAAACCTTATTTGTCCGGACTTTTTCCTAACAAGTACGACGGGACTGCTCCAACAACTTGAACTAGGTTCAACAATCCCAGCGTCCAACATCTGTTTCGTCTGCCTTGCGATTTCAGCTTTCGCTGCAATAGAATGCCTATAGGCCCTCTGATGCACTGGAGTAGCATCGCCTGTGATAATCGAATGCTGGACATAATCAGTTCTACCCAAGTCTGCCAGAGATTGTGAAAATGCGCTCGTATTCCTCTGTAAAAAATCTTTCAACTTTGCATTCTCATCATCCGACAAATGATCAGAATGATACTTAATCTTCAAATCCTGCAACGATGTAGATTGTACAGGGCATTCAGGACAACAAAAATCATTACATTTAGCATCATTACATTTAGCATCAGGGCGAGATGCATCCGAAGATTGTTTCGTGCCAAACAAATTACTTTTAGCATCCCGATGAAGATTTTCCGATGATAGTTTGGTGCCAGCCGCCTTATCTGAATTTAGATCCAAGGTTCCCAAATCCGATAATTTGGAAACATCTGTTTCACGTTGCACCATCATGTCGTCTAATTGCTCTGCACTGCTTTGAGCGGAATGTCTGGTGATTGTATGATCATCATCATCATCATCAGTAAACGCTGCCAAAACATTAGAGGTTACAGGTTCAATGGATGCTAATGGCTTGTGGCGTGACAACCATAATACATGATTTGTAGGATTGAGAATTTTACAAACAGCTGTCCGGCCTGAAGAATCAATTATGCTCCGTGCGCAAATAAATTTACGTTTCGTGACATGCTGCAATGGTTCAATAATTGAAACGTGCGATGAACAGTTAGTAGGGAGCAAAATTGGAACAAGGGTTTCAGAGAGAGGAGGAAGAACAGTAGCATGCAATGTAAAAACTGTTGGCAATCGAACATTTACAGTTGACAACCGTGTAGACGTTAAATTATCAAAAAAACGTACTACATTCTCCTCAAAATCCACTTTCGCACGACCAGCTTGTAAGAAATCCAACCCCAGAATTAAATTAAAACCCACCTCAGGCAATATCAAAACTTCACAAGGCAAACCCAAACCTGATATGTTAATAGTCATGACCGCTTTCCCCAAAACCTTCACCGAACGATTATCAGCCAAAAACACATTTTGACTATCCCCTTCCTTCAACGGAAGCATAGGAAGTTTCAACTTCTTTAAAAAGTCAACACTCATACAACTCACAGAAGCACCAGAGTCCAACAGACACCTAACTGTCAAATTCTTAATTTGCACACAAATGGTATTTTTATGCAATGGCACCTTATCAGTTTGAGCACAGACGCCTTCCGTCGACGGGCCACGACGGTAGGCGCGTTCCTATTTTTGATTAGAGTAGCGTCCCCTAGCGGAACGACAGACTGACCGTAAGTGACCACGCTTCCCGCAACTGAAACAAGTGACCCCCTTTCCCCGGCAAAAACCAGTAACAGAATGAAAACCCCCGCAATTACCACAAGTGGACTTGGAAGGTGTTCGCCAGTAGGAAGATTGTTGTGGTCGATCCTGATTGTTAGATGGTCGATACTGTGTGTCAGCTGGTTGATACTGCCGTGGCGGAATCGGTTGCTGGACAGTGTAGCCCCGGTTGTCTCGGTTGTCCGAACGTTGTGACGCATAGAACTGCGTCTGCCGATGGTCTTGAGGCGACGAAGATGAAGCATAGACGTCGTGACGCGTATCAGACGATGATGGAGGAGTCGATTGGTCCATAAAAGTGACATGGCGAGACGAAGGGGATGGCGATGACGATCTTCGGTGAGCACTGACAGCAGCTACATTCGTGAGTTGTAGCTGTTTCAACTCCTCCTTTATGGCAGTCAATTCCAGGACAGTCTGGCGAAGATTGTCGGCAGCGTCACCCCGATCATCCTGGGATAGTTCCGCCAGCCGGCCCCATTTCTGAATTTCCTCAATAGTAGTCGGATCATGTTGAAGCACCAGTTGACGTATGTGTGCCCGAAGACCGTTCAAAGCGACGAGGAACGTCTGATCCACCCCAATTTCGAGCTTTCCGGCAGCCTGCTGAACTGTAGTCAGAAAATCATCCACAGATTGTTGTGGCGCCTGTTTCAATGTCCACAGCTCAGCTGACCGTTTCCATGCTGTCGTTGAATTTGGACCGTACCTTTTAATGAGGGCTTCACGTAACTCCTCATAATCCTCACGTGTCCGTCGGGTTTGCGTATTAAACCACGTTGCACTGCCTTCCTTCAGAAGAAGAGGTAACGCCGAAAGTTTTTGTGCTTGCGTCATTGTCCGAAAAGTGGCCCACAAATCAAAGTTCTTCAAGAATTCAACAATATCGTCCTCAGAACGACCCGTAAAAGCAGAAGGTACCAGCGTATTCGCCATCTCCTCAGAATCAGACTCAAATTCAGAACTGTCAGAACTCTCAGATCCGTCGTGATCAACGAAGACAGATTGGTCCGGCAGCGATGATACTGGCACCGACGACGGAATCACTGGAATCAATGGCGATGCGGCAGGAGTAGTTAAAACGTATGAGGAAGACGGAACCAGTTCAGGAGAAGACGATAGAAATGTTGAAGATGTCTGTTGTGATTTTCCCGATCTAAGGAAGTAGTGACCAGCGGTTGCGTTTTCCGGTGCACTCATGTGTGTTCTTGCTGCTTGAGTCAGTGTGGCTGCTGCTGTCCAGAAGCATACAGATGCGGAGAGGTGTGTCTGCACTGGTACCCCGGTTGTCCACCAGTTGTAGCGTCTCTATTGTCGGATGTTCTAGACTTAACGCTACCTAATACAACTCAACACTGTGCATAGAACGTTTACCTTTATTAATCATAATACACTAAGCTACAGATTACACAATGCTAGGTGAGCAGCAGCCACACTCGTATATTTAACCGGTCGCTAACTCAGCTCCGCAAAACACACTGGTTTTATACCCCGGCAAGATAACCCCTTGCCTGCACACACCACTCAGGCTACCAACTCTGCTTGCTAGCCGCTGTCACTGCACACACACCTAGGCTGATACTACACACCTACATACTACACTACATATGTATATATATATGTATATATATATGTATATATATACATACATATATATATATACATATATATACATATATATATATACATATGTATATACATATATGTATATACATATGTATATATATTAGGCTGAGCAGATATTGGAAACTAAAAACCGGGACACTTCAATCACAAAATAAATTTGTGATGTTGTCAATAATTAATATAATATAACTTGCACAAATATCTATTTTATGCTTATTATATTGGTATAAGACTATACTAAGTGAAAGGTTTTATTCAAATCATGCTTTTAAATTTAAAATTAAATTCTAAATTTCTCAAATCAGTTACTCAAATTTGGCACCTGAATGTATGCTTCTTAAAAGTTTTTTGTCTGCTAACATTCTATCATAACAAATCTTGCTTTTAAATTTAAATTTAATTATTCTAAATTTATCAAATCAGTCACTCATATTTGGCGCTTGAATGTATGCTTCTTAAAAGTTTTTTGTCTGCTAATATTCTGTCATAAAATTCAACACATGTTTCTTCCATATTCACTTTCACTATCATAACAGCTTCAAGAGTTTCTTCTGATAATCGACTTTTTTGATCTGACCAATAAGAGTTCATCAGTGAGAAAACTCGCTCAACTGGAGCATTAGTTCCAGGAATTGCTAACAAGAATTGTAGAATCATTTTCAAATTTGGAATAATTATCTCTCTTTCTTGTAGATCATTGAAAATCTGCACCCATCTGCTATCCACCGCAACATTGTTTTCATTCCATTGTTCCACTTTTTCTCGACTAACAAAATTACAAACGCATGTCATTTCATCAAACAGTGCATTGTCATCAATGTCATACCCAGCTGGCTTACAAATTTTGATAAGATCCTCAAGGCTTCTTTCAAACATATCCCAAGTAATTGTTCCTCTCAAATTCATCCAACTGAACAGCTTGAATGGTGCATAACTAACTTCCCACATGTCAAAATATTCCAACGAAGTTGCATAAAAAGATTGAACTGTTTTATGAAAATGTGTTTTATCAGAATATTATCACTACGACAATATGACGTTTAGAACCGGAAGAGGTATTATGCATGGTAATAAATAAAAGTGAGATTAAAAATGAATTTACTCGCCAGATGCCAGTAGTAAAATCAAGGAGACGTTGATAAAGTAAGTAAGTATATCCTTTATTTGATCACATGACAAACGCACATGAAATACATCATATATAAGATCGGAAAGTCAGGTCAGTTTTTAAAAACCGGGACATATTTAGAGTTTGGCCTACCTTTCCCGGCAGCCGGGACAGCTAGCAGAAAATCGGGACTGTCCCGGGAAAACCGGGACGTCTGGTCAGCCTAATATATATATGTATGTATATATATATATATGTATATACATATACATATACATATATACATATACATATATACATATACATATACATATATTTACACAGAGGGGGGATAATGTCCGGGGGATAATGTCCTACGCAAAATCGGGGGGATAATGTCCGGGGGATAATGTCCGGGGGATAATGTCCGGGGGATAATGTCCGGGGGATAATGTCCGTTCCCCTGAAGGTACACTTTCGCAGCCTACTGACAATGGAGGCATAATTGCAAGACAAAAAACAGCAAAATGGCCCTAAATGGGAGAAGTAATGAGGGAGCATAAAACACATGAAGAAATGAATGAGATCAGTACCAGAAACATTATCATTATCAAAGTTCAACTCATTGTATATCGATGCTTATAAGGATGATGAAATGACGACTACAATACAGATATCATATGTTTGTTAGGGCACTATATATATACCATTTAAATGCTGCTAGATTTTTGAAAATGTGGAGGCGCGCGTCACGGAGTTGACCGTCACGGAGTTGACAAATCGTTTAGTTTTCAGCAAAAACCGGCACACACGAAACAAAATAATTTCAATGATGTTTGCAACAAAGACAGGACTCTATCACATCCACAAAGGACACATTACATTGAAAGTTTTATTTATATATTCTTGAATATTTACGTCACGGAGTTGACCTCAATTAAACATACGCGGTGCAACAATATTGTTAACTTTTTGTTGTTTAAAAAATTAAACGCAAGATAAACTTCTCATGTTTACCAGCAGCATTGGCAACGACAAATGACAAATATCAGCTGCTAAACACCGTAAAAAACACTAGCCGTTACAAGTTGGACACGAGTTTTGTAGCCGTCATGGAGTTGACATTTGGATGTAGGACACTGGAATTTGCTCCATTAAAATTTAATTGTTCACTCAAACAAACTCAAACTCAATATATTAAGCATGGTGTATGTTGTAAACAATATGTTACTGAAAATGAATAGTAAATTATCGGTTTGGCTATATGCACAATTGGAAATAAACAGGTTTTCCCGACTTCGGTACACATCTGGGACAACACAGTTTCTGTTGAAATGCTTCGACTGTGAGGTGAATAATTTAAGAACGTCCCAATTTGTAAATTCTTTTAGTTTTATTTGGGTTGTCTGAAACAAACCTACATTACGGATTGTCATATGTTGTCACAGAAGCTTTAAAAAATATTTTAAATACCGCGGACAGCAAAATGGACATTTATTGTAGAAACACTCATAAATGTGCATAACTGCATAGTAACATACTATTTTGAGGCAAACTATGTACATAAATGAAGGGGCAAACTGCCGGGACAGTGAAGAAAGAAAGAACTAAGTGAATTATAAAATTGGAGATATATTCAGAGAAACTTTTATGTAACTGAATAATGTACCAGGTATATGAGAAATAGTTTTGAAGGATAGCTTTATCAACTGCTCAGAAAATGGATCTGGTTCTGCCGAAGACACCAGTATCATGCAATAAACAAGTCAATATTATATTCCATTTGAAATCCCTGAAATGAAATTACAAAGTATATAAAAAAACAAGAATCATTGCAGAATAATGATTTTGGAACTCATTAGTCATTTGCAAATGAAAATTTTAGTTTAAGAACACAGTTGACCAGTAAATTTATTACAAATTTGCAAATCTGAAAATTGGGATAATGTAATGCAATGTAATTAGTAATTTATATAGCGCCGCTCAAAGCCATGGCTATTCAGTAGCGAGATGAAGACAATGATCCAGGAAAGAAAGTCTCATATAGAGTTAAGGGAAGGGCATTCCATAAGAAGGGCCTAATGATGGCAAAGGATGAATAGTGGTCCTAGCTCATGGGAGGAAAAGTATATAAAGTAGAGAGCATAGACTGACCTTGGGAAGACCAATAAGGAAAGAATTGCAATAATCAATTCTGGAACTGACAACTGCCTGGTCAATGGATGCCATTTATAAAAGGAAAGCGATCTGCGAATAGCCCAGAGAGAATTATTTGTCTCAGTGTCATCAAAACTCAAGGACAAAATCAGCACTGTCAGATTCAATAGTTTTTTAATAGAGGTCCAACAGCTATTAATTGGTATACAAACTAATCTCCATTGAAACAAATTAATAATTAAGTCCACTCAACACTATTCAACTATATCCAAATTACTCTGAGGCTAAGAAAATGCTCAGCTATCAAGACTTTAGTTAATGGTCCTACTTTTATACACTTGTGTGTGATAACAAGTCTGAAACTTGTGTAGTTAGTGGGCAACCCTACATTCCTGTTGCGATATACTTTTTAAAAGATTTGTGCTGTTACTAGTGCCTTGTAGTGCCCAATAGGCTATGTTATGTTTTCCATATATTTTTTATAGAAATATAAAAGCCAAAAACACTGCTTATTTCTCTATGAATATAAAAATGGACTGAAGGTTTGGTACGAAAACTACTCTGAGATTAGAAGTCTGCAAAATAGCAGGTAATCTATCGTTTTAGCATCCCAAAATTATTCGTCCAGTGCAGCATAATGGTTTGAGCATCAATTCAACTTCTACTTACACTATAATTTTTCAGTCATGCAACTACTGCTTAAACTATGATTTTTCATCAGTCCAGCTTCTTTCTACTTACACTAGGAAATAGTGTCATCAATCCTAATTCTACTTACACTGTAACATTTTTCACCATTCCAACTTCCATTTAAGAGAGGGCCTTAATTCATCAATCAAACTTCTATTTAAGCAAGTATTATTTTCAACAATCCAACGTCTATTTAAGCAATGGTTATTTCTATCAATACAACTTCTAATTAAGCAAGAATTCTATTCATCAATCCAACTTCTATTGTACAGAATTTAATTTCCGACAAGTTATAATGCGTAAATGACCGATATGTTATAATGCGTAAATAGTAGGCCTAAGGGATGCTAAAACGATAGATTATCAAATAATAAATGATTGTAACAATATGCCTAATTGTAGGAACGAGGCCAAACCACAATTCAGACTGGGAGGGTAAGCAAGATGAAAGAGATCATTTATACGCTACGGATATACGGTAGGGGTTCCGCGACAACTCGTCTACAGACTTTTCGTCTATGACACTTCATCTACAGACACTTCATCTATAGGCTACGAAAAGTTGCTTCATCAATCGAGCTTCTAATCACGAAAACAATTTTCGATTGTTTACCGTTTCCATCAATCCAGCTCTATTTAATTGAAGAATTAGTTTCATCAATACAACTTCTATTTAAGCTAGGATTATTTGCATCAATTCAAGTTCCCTTTAAGCAAGACTAATTTTCATCAATCCAACTTCTATTTCAGCAAGAATTCTTGTCACTAATTCAACGTCTACATCTTTCGAACAATCGGATTTTCGAACTACCGTATATATCGACCGGTCGGGGAACGGACATTATCCCCCGGACATTATCCCCCCCGGACATTATCCCCCTGACATTATCCCCCCGATTTTGCGTAGGACATTATCCCCCGGACATTATCCCCCCTCTGTGTAAATATATGTATATGTATATATTTATACGTATGTTTGTATATATATGTATTTATATATACATGTACATATGTTATCCTATATATATAGATATATATGGATATATATATGTATATATGTATATAACTTAAGACTTGTTAATGTCGCTCAGTTCATAAGCATATATATGTATATGTACATATTTATACGTATGTTTGTATATATGTATTTATATATACATGTACATATGTTATCCTATATATATATATATAGATATATATGGATATATATATGTATATATGTATATAACTTAAGACTTGTTAATGTCGCTCAGTTCATAAGCAGTACGAAACACTTTGACCGCCAGACCATTTATTAGCAGTACGCCACAGCATTTTCTAGAACATTTTAATCCCGACAGCCCTATTCTTCTGGACATTATCCCCCCGATTTTCCTGTGTAAATTATCACCCCTCTGTGTAAATATATGTATATATTTATATTTATATCGTATGTTTGTATATATATATATGTATATATTATGTATATACATACATATACATGTATATGTATATACATGTATATTACTCGTATATACATATAGCATATTCTATACATATATACATATATATATATACATATATATATATACAAACATACGTATAAATATGTACATATACATATATATATATATATATATACATATATATATATATATATATATACATATATACATATATATATTATATATACATATATATACATATATATACATATATATATATACATATATATTATTATATATATATATATACATATATATATATGTATATATATGTATGTATACATGTATATACATGTATATACATGTATATACATGTATATATACAATAGTATGTATATCATATACATGTATATATGTATATAACATGTATATACATGTATATACATGTATATATATACATGTATATACATGTATATACAAAATGTATATACATTTTCCTGCATTTCTGGCAAGAATATTATACGATTATATCTTAGACTGGGGGATAATGTCCTACCCTGGGGGATAATGTCCGGGGATAATGTCCGGGGGATAATGTCCGGGGGATAATGTCCGGGGGATAATGTCCTACACTCGTACGCCACAGCCCTCTAGAACATTTTAATCCCGACAGCCCTATTGTAAATTTGACACGAGGCATTCCTGGCGTAAATTTGACACGCGTCAGCCCTGTCGAAAAGCGTCGACAAGCCAGGGCCAGACTCGAAATGTGAGCTATCATTACAAGAGGCAGCGTTGATTGGCAGCATATATTTGAAGTACGAGTTAACTCGTTCGTACCTGGCGTCTCGGCAATCCCATTCAAGTACGAGTTGACTCGTACCTGGCGGTCAATGTGAAGACTTGTTAGTGTCAGTCGGTGAATAAGTTATAAAGTGAAGACTAGTTAGTGTCATTCAGACGAATTTATGTCGTTCATTTCTTAACCGATAGACTTGCTAATGTCATTCACTTCTATAATTAAAATTACAAATAACGAATGGCAGCGGTCATTTGATTGACCATGTATATAAGGAAGACTTTTAAAATGTAAATGCCAGAATAAATAAATATAAAGAAATTATAAATAAATTATAAATAAAACTTCCATTTAGGCCAACAACTATTCTCATCATTTTCCTGCATTTCGGCAAGAATATTATACGATTATATCTTAGACTGGGGGGGATAATGTCCTACCCTGGGGGGATAATGTCCGGGGGATAATGTCCGTGGGATAATGTCCGGGGATAATGTCCGGGGATAATGTCCTACACTCCGACCGGTCACCCTTTTCGTCAGCCCAACTTGTATTCGACCAAAGCTGAAACCCATTCAGCGACCAATAATTAATCCGATAAAATACAGGTTTATAGAATTTTTTAACATGATAAAGTTTGGAAAAAAGAAGTAGGCCTACTACAGATTTACCCGCATAAGAAGGAAAATGTTATTTTCCTCTTGATCGGTTTTTCAAAATGTCGTTCAAGAAAAAAGAAAATATTTAAACTAGAAGTTGGATTTAATGAAAGTAAAGTCCTCGGATGATTGAATGAAGGTATAAGCTTTTGAAATTTGAAGGTAAATTCACACGGCACAGCTAAACATTTGCTTATGATACTGTACAATATTAAAGAACATTACGGAATGCTACTGTAATGCAAATTATATTTTTTAATGTTGTAACATTATGTTAGGGCGCAGGTTAAAGGTTTCCTGTTGCGCAAAGCACCGGAGCAAACACCCTGATCATTTAATGAATCGTCCTAAAACATCATCAATAGGTGTCACGACAACTCGTCGAACGACATTTCGTCTACGACACTTCGTCGAGCGACAATTCGTCGAACAACATTTCGTCTACTAAGTTATTTGATATTGTCACGAAATGTCGTTCGACGAGTTGTCGCGGAACCTCATCAATAGTATTTTTCTGAGTTGCTACGGCTCCTAGAATATAGTTACGACAACCTACACTCGTGTCTGTGATTATTGACTTGACTGCTTTTTGCTGTCGTTTGTTCATTAATGCAACAATCTCGTAAACGAGTGTAGGACATTTCCCCCTGGACATTTCCCCTGGACATTTCCCCCTGGACATTTTCCCCTGGACATTTCCTAGGACATTTCCCCCCCCCATAAGCCCCCTAAATTGAAATAAGTCTGCTTCTTATATGCACCCATTCTTTCGCGCTTGTTTGATAAACGAAGGTAAGGCCTAGGTATTGAAAGAAGGGATTGGAAGGTAGCCTACGCCCAGCAGGTCTTTGATGATGCCGTCAAGGCATTCGTTATTGAACGTAAGGTACGAACACTATTTGTTCAATTGGTAAACTTGCGCTTTAGGGGTCCCAATTTTGAAGATTTTCTAATGACAACACAAACCCTAATCCTGACCCTAACCGACCCTCACGACGCTTAACCTGACCCTAACCGACCCTCACGACGCCATTAGTCCTAAACTTCTTCCATTCAAATAGAGTTTCGATATTTCTAACTTCGCACTTGACTTCGATTCAGGGCTTGACTTGTATGGACAATTAAAGAGGTATGTACAGAAGGGGGGAAATGTCCGGGGGAAAATGTCCTAGTCGAAATCGGGGAAACGTCCGAGGGGAAATGTCCAGGGGGAAATGTCCAGGGGGAAATGTCCAGGGGAAATGTCCGTTCCCCTCGTAAACACCTCTAAAACGATTTTTGGCGCAACAAGACAGTGTCACAACAAGTTTAACCCTAGGGCTACCAAGCTTTTTTGTAACACGGACTACCAAGGGGGTGGTTACCACCCCCCTGGATTTCGTGTTTGGTTTTACATATCATAACTTGTAATATAGCAATGGATTCAGCATTCATTTCTGCACAGAATGGTATATTTAGATGTACATTATGTGAATGCACCTCGAAATTACATCACTTTTAACAACGGAACCCCTTAATTAGCAATATTGTATATTATTGCGTACATTTTGTACTTTTTGGATAAACAAATATAAGATTATGTGTGTTTTGAAACTAATCTATGTACAAAAGATACACAAAATCATCCCTACACATGTTTATATAGTATAAATGTACATTCATACATATATATCCATACATATATATCGGTTTACGTTGTAATGCTGTATTCAGCCATTTTCACACAGATTACGCGTATTATTATTTATTTTGATCACTTCCGGTATTCAAAAGACAAAGATGTAGGTATGCAAATGAAGCCCTTCATTCCCCCTAAAGAATGGTATCTTTGTTTCTCTTCCAGGAAAACAAATGTATATGCTACAGACAAAAAACTAAGGGGGAGTCCTTCCATTCAGCCATTTTTCACTCATATTACGCGTATTATTATTTATTTTGAGCACTTCCGGTTGTCACAGGTCAACTCAGTGACCATAGAAATGTAGCCCCACATTCCCTCTATAGAATGGTATAATTTGCGTCTCTTAATATTAAATGACGGATAAGATATAGTCGAAAGTCTAGGTGGGGGTGGTATCCACCCCCCCTGGTACCTCGGGTATATTGGCTATAACTTTTGAACGGTGTGAGATATCATCTCACATTTTACGTCAAAACGTGTGTAAATGAACCCCCTACAGCTACCTAAAAGGTCAAATTTTTATTCCATACGGAACAAGTTTGAAATGAATAAAACCATGGGGGTGGCAACCACCCCCTTGGTAGCCCGAGGGTTAATAGATTACAGAAACTTCGACAGTTACTGTAGGCTACTCGTAGGCCTAATAATTATGTCAGTGTCAGTTCCAAACCTGGATAAAGGAAGAGGGCGACGCTAATGATTTTTGTTATCACACAGTGTCGTTGAACTTATTTGGGGGTTTGAACCCGTAAAACACCACCTAAATACGTCCATGAAGGTGAGGGAGCCATCGAGTGTGACACCCAAGTCACAGACACTAGATGAGAATGCGAAGTGCGGAAACTTTTCAGAGAGTAAGGTAGGCCTATATATGGTCGAGTTTCAGGAGTGCTGTTGCTGGAAGTGCCAAACCAAAATAGTTGGGTTTTTAAAGAATTTAAAGAAAGGCGATTAGAGGACATCCACAGATTCAGGTCTTGGGAAAGAGTGTAAATATAACTAACAAGAAGGAATTGTGCAAAAGGGGCCCATGGACATACGCCTGGACATTATCAGCAAAAAAGATGGCCGATAGCCGAATGAATTGGGAAGAAAGAAGGAATACCAGCAATGCAATGCAACGCTCATTAGAAAGCCGTTACTCAGCGTTTAACTTGAAGCAACGCTTTTATGCTCATGGAGATTATGATATGACGGACTTATTAATAATTCACATAAGCCTAAACACATAGTAGGTAAACACGTTAATGTTTATTCGCAAGATGGCAGGGTATAATTTCTAAAATTCCAGCTTACTTCTCATTGTAGTGAAAGACTTAAATCGCTCGCCATTTTGTGCTGTTGACAGTGTGTAATACCCGGATTGTGGGGAAATTCGACTTCAATGCCAAAAACTCTGTGCGGTGCGTATTTTAGTTTACAGACACATTTATAAAACCGTAGTTTAGGTTGTAACTTACACTACGTTAATATCGGGAAAACGTTGTCTAGTTCGAGAGATACAGATGATTGTGACTCATTTACTGACTTGAAAAATGACCATAATTATTATTATAGGCCTACCGGGTACGCTCAATATATTTCCTATATATTAGAGATATTGTTGACAGGAAATAAGTTATTTAAATAGTGTATGTTTAATATATAAATAACATATTTTTAACATAAATGACATGGAATTTTTGGTAAAGTCGTAGTTTACGTTGCTAAATTATTATAATGTGTTCAATGCCGTACTTGACGTTGGTAAGTAAGCAGTCTACCTATGTGCATGTTAACTATCATCAATCCAGCTTCCATTTCATCGAGAAATATTTTCATCAATCCAACTTCCATTTAATTGGAAAAAAATTGTTTTTATCAATCCAACTTCTATTTGACGAAAGAAACATTTTTCATCAATGGAACTTTTATTTAAGCAAAGATATATTCTCATGGATCCAGCTTCTAATTACGGAAAAATTATTTGAATCAATCCAGCTTCTATTGAATCGAAAACTTAATTTAATCCATCCAGCTTCTATTTACGGAAAAAATTATTTCGATCAATCCAACTTCAATTTTGAACACAGGAATGTTTTCATCAATCCCACTTCCAGTTAAAGAAACCATTTTTTCATCAATCCAGCTTCCATGTTAAAGTGACAATATCAAATAATTTAGCAACGTTAACTACGACTTTACCGAATTTTTTAACCGTGTAAAAGGTTATTTGTTAGCATAATTCCAAACAGAAAAATACTTGTTTTTAATGGCAATTTAATATAAGTTTTTTTGCATATATTTTATATGTCTTAGTATAATGATGCACCATTAGTTTATACAGAAGGAAAGTTTTTGAGATTATGACTGCAGCATTGCGTAACATGTCAGTTAAATGAAACATGCAAGTAATGTGATAGTAATATGCCTAGTGTGTAAAACTTTAGGAATATAAAGTTATATTGTCAAGTTGACGTAGGCAACATATGATCACAGATTATGTTTAACTGAGACAGTGGAGCTGCAATGCTTTAAGTGGAGCTGCAGTGTTTTAATTGGGGAGAGAAATGTGTTTTAACCTACATATTACCAGCAGTGGACAACCGGACTGTTGCATCACTGTTTCAACCTTCAAATGATGCCTATCATTTGTTGGGTCTTGGACATCCCCACCCCCGGAGATTTCCCCCAAAATTGGACTGATGAAAATGATTCTTTACCTTAATAGAAGTTGGATTGATGAAACATATTCTAAGCTTAAATAGAAGTTTGATTGATGAAAGAAATTTTATGCTTAAATGGATTCTTTGTTTAAACAGAAAAACAGATTGATGAAAGAAATTCTTTGCTTAAATTGAAGTTGGATTGATTAAAGAAGGTCTGCTTCAATAGAAGTTGGATTAATGTCAGTTATCATGGACAATGGTTGAGTTACCTACTTACTGTTCGGCGGTGGGATATCCGGGAGGAAATGTCCGGATATCCATTTGTTTTTGCTTTTCATTGGATATTTTTAATATTTTTTTAACATAGATGGTGTTGGACTCATCTGGTGAATTGTAAAATGTGCATGGTGTCTCAGAAATGTCCTCCAAAGATTTAGAATGAACTGGATGGGATCTTCAGTGATCGCTACATGGTAGGTTTCAGTCATTTTATATAAAATCAACCTGATATGGCAACATATGATCCTATATGATCCAGTCGTTTGTGACTATAACATTATGAGAAGGGAAGTGATATCAGATTCTCTTGTTTCCTGTCTGAAAGATTTCTTGTTGAGATTCTTCTGTCTAAATGCAGCAGTCAATGAAGAAAGTTATGAACATTGTATGAGTGCATGGTTGCATCTTCAGACGTAAACATTGATGCCATTGTGAACAGCAAGAAGAGTGAATTCAGTTGAATGACACTTATATGGTATGCAGACTGAAATGGGGATTAGTGAATTGGAAGATAAGTCTGTTTGTATAGTGATTCTTAATTCTGTGTTAAAGAATTTTGGATATGAGGTTCATAGTTGAGATGGATATGTACATGTAATTAGACAGAATGTACAGATGAATACATCTGTTACATATTTCAATTCAAGATGATATGCCAATTATTGCGAGAAAATGAGAAAGAAGATGTTTTTTATCGGATGAAACTTTATTCAAATCTTTTCAAAGAAGAGAATATCATATACATCCATCATACATACAGGTATACACAAAATGTAATTTATTAGAAAATATCTATGCTCGAACCTAAACTATGTAACACATCTATAACCATGAGCAATGACATTAAGTTAAGGACTCACAGTTGGCATTCGCTCTATATTCCACTTTGCACTGCCCTGACGTGGGAAATGCATAAACAGTGCATACCCGGTATCTGAAAAGTTCTAAAACAAACTGACTATGCATTATTTTAAATCAGACATGTGACTTAGTGTGAAATAAAATACCAATATACATGATGTTTGAAGAAGTTTGCATTTCATTGTCTTCTTAACCTTCGGAGGCCGAAGTGGGGTATATTTCTACCCCAGCGGTGTTTGGATGTTGATTGCAGAGTAACCTATGGTAGTCATAACTTGACGTTTCACATGTTCACAAGATAAGACCCCCGACATATTCTCACACCAAAACCATCATCCTGTCTTGTTGTCTCAGAAAGTTATTTCAGTTCAAAAGTGTCATGGGGTAGAAATCTACCCCACTTCGGCCTCGACGTTACTACTTTTTCGTTCATAATGAAGATGTATTTATAGAAGATATTATCTCATTATTATGCTCCAATTAGAAATGAAGTGTTGATTCTACCACGGAATTGAGTTATAATATTTGCCTAATTGTGGAAAAGTCAGTTTCCAAGATGGCGGCCAATATGGCCGCCAAAACAATACATTGTGTATGTTTGAGCTCATAGATAAGAAGCTACAATGACAAATTAAATGTCCATTGTAATAGTATCAAGGTCAAGGAATCGAACTATCGCATTCGCAATAGTGTGGAAATAGTACTATCCAAGATGGCGGCCAATATGGCCGCCGAAACTCAAAATGTGTATATCTAAGCTCATAGATAAGCTACAATGACAAATGAAGTGTCCATTGTGATAGATCCAAGGTCAAGGAATCGAACTATCGCATTGGCAGTAGTGTGGGAATAGTACTATCCAAGATGGCGGCCAATATGGCGAATGAAACATAAAATGTTTATATCTAAGCTCATAGATAAGCTATAATGACAAATCAAGTATCCATTGTAATACTATCAAGGTCATGGAATCGAACTATCGCATTGTGAATAGAGTAGGAATAGTACTATCCAAGATAGCGGCCAATATGGCCACCAAAACACAAAAAACTATATCTCAGTTTATTTTTAGGCTAAAATAACAGATGAAGTGTCGAATGTAATATATTCAGGGTCAAGGAATCGAACAATCGCAGTGATAACAGTGTGGAAATGTTACTTTCCAAGATGGCGGCCAATATGGCTGTAAACCCTAACCTATAAGCACAGATATAGCCATTTTTGTGTTTTGGTGGCCATATTAGCCGACATCTTGGAAAGCAATATTCCCACGCTATTGTGACTGAGATAGTTCGATTCCTTGACCGTGAAAATATTAAATTCGATGCTTCATTTGTCATTGTATCTTAACTATGAGCTGAGATATACATATTTCTGTTTTGACGGCCATATTGGCCGCCATCTTGAAAATTTCAATTTTCACACTATTGCTGCTACGAGAAAGAGATTACTTGAACCCGAAAATATTAATTTCGACGCTTAATTGTTTTATTGTAGCCTGATATTAATCTGAGATATACATATTTCTGTGTTATGTCGGCCATATTGGCCGCCATCTTGGATAGTAACATTCCCGCAATATTATCACTACGAGAAATCGTTTTTTGACATTGAAAATATGAAATTCGACACTTCATTTGTCATCGCACCTTATCTATGAGCTGAGTTATACATATTTTTGTTTTGGCGGCCATATTGGCCGCCATCTTGAAAAATAACATTTCCACACTATTGCCACTGCGATAGTTCGATTCCTTGACCCTGAAAATATAAAATTCGGTACTTCATCTGTCATTGTAGCCTACCAATGAGCTCAGATATACATATTTCTCTTTTAGCGGCCATATTGGCCGCCATCTTGAATAGTACTATTCCCACACTATTGCCAGTGCGATAGTTCAATTCATTGACCTTGAAAGTATTACAATGGACACTTTATTTGTCATTGCAGCTTGTCTATGAGCTTATATATACACATTTTTGTGTTTCGGCGGCCATATTGGCCGCCATCTTAGATAGTAATTTTTCCACACTATTTCCATTGCGATATTTCGATTCCTTGACCTTCAAAGTATTACAATGGACACTTTATATGTCATTGTAGCTTATGTATGAGCTCATATATACACATTTTTGTGTTTCGGCGGCCATATTGACCGCCATCTTGGAAAGTACTATTCCCACACTATTCCCAATGCGATATTTCGATTCCTTGACCTTGGAAATATTAGAATCGACACCTCATTTGTCATTGTAGCTTACCTGTGATCTGAGATATTACATATTTCTTTGGGGTAGAAAACTACCCCACTTCGGCCTCCGTGTCTCGAAATGGAGCTTCGGCCTCCGAAGGTTAAGCAGCAGTACATAAACTAATTCATTTTATTAAATGGCAACATAAACCTAACATTTGTCTCTTTGTCTCTGAAGAGCTTGTGCATATTTCAGTTGGTAGTTTATAAATCATATTGTCTATGAGATAATGTGAAAGCCTGAACATTAACAGATTTACCATGTTTTAGGTGTGCTACTTTGAAAACTGTCACGATACTCACACAAGTTTGGCTCTGTGACGCCGAGGCAAGAGCATGTTCATACCACTTTTCTGGAAGCATTAAATACTATAAAAAAATAATACAATGATGTCGGATATAATGCATAATTTTAAAGCACCTTTTATTACTCTTATCGAGCCTGTGTCAGTCCAGTCTGTTTTGAGACAGATGAAACATTAACTTTCTTGGAAGCATATAAAATACAAACTTAAGTGAAATCGCCAACAATGAGGGAAACTAGACTCTGTTGGTGTTGGAAAGGCAACAACTGCAGAAACTTTTTACACAGGCAATTACTTTGAAGTGCAGAGCAAAACTCAATGCTTATCAAAAGCCATACAAATTCCAACATTGTCTTGAAGTAATTTATGTCAGAAACCATTTGCTGAAAGTGATCATCAGATAGTCATCAAAGAAACCATACAGGAGAAGAGCAGTCAAATAATTTATCAGTTAAGTGAGTAGCCTGATGGCAACTACGAGAACCCATATCGGAGTAAAACAATATGGGTGCCAGATATGTCAGAAGTCATTTTATCATGGTTGTGATCTAAAAAGGCACATGAGAACCCATACTGGCGAAAAACCATACAGGTGTGAGTTATGTCAGAAAACATTTACTGATGGTGGTAATCTGATGAAACACATGAGAACTCATACTGGACATAAACCATACAAATGTCAGTTATGTCAGAAATCATTTATTCAAGGTAGTAATCTGAGAACACACATGAGAACTCATACTGGAGAAAAACCATACATATGTCAGGTTTGTGATAAAGGCTTTGCACAACCTGAAGGTCTAAAGCAACACAGAAGATCTCATATGAATGATAAGCAACAAATGTGCAGTAAATCTTGTGCCAAGAGCAGTTCTTCACCGAAGCCATTTGAACTGCATGCAGGAATGCAGCCACAGAATCTTAAAATGGAAAGTGAATCAATTGCAAACTTATATGTTCGATTCATAACTTCAAGTAGTGCCGGTGTAATTGACCAACTAAGTGAACAGTTGTCGACAAACATGCATTTTGATTCTAACGAAAAAATAAGTCGTTTTGTGAAAACTAGTCTTGGAGAATGTCATTGTATTGATAAAATCAAATCACCTGAGGAATCAAAACCGTTTCTGGAAAAATCTTTTGGATGTGGTATATGTGATGAGATGATTGAAATAGAGAAGAAATTTCTAGAGCATTGTTCTAGCCATTGCTAGACGACTTATTTATTGACCTCTGCTGATTTGTAATTCACAATACATGAAGTTGAAGATAGAGGAAAGATTGAGACTCTTAATGTGATTTATGTAATTCAGATGTATTGTTGTAATGCTGACATACATACAGCCAAATTCTTATTGGGTATCATTTTAATTACAAAATAGTTGGGCAATGAGCATTCTGCTGTAGGTTATTAACAAGGAGCTCCCTATAAGTGCTGCGTGTCTAGTGTGTCATCAAACTACTTGTCTTTGTTCGCTGTATCACTGTAAAACACTGAACATTTGCTGAAGATCGAAATGAATGGCATAAAGTGTCAGTAGATGCTGTAAAGTATTGCGTTCTGAGTTCACTCTTTGAAAACTAGACAGACTGTGAAGTCTTGAACCTAAATATGTGGACATCAATACTTCTGCAGAACTAGATAGTGTACGAGTTTAGCATCATTTGGAGATATTATATTGGGTTTTTTTGTATTGCATTTGCATTCTTGATGTAACAATGAACAAAGTCTGTTAGCTTAATCTACTTATATTAGGTGCGGATGTTATATTCTTCATTAAGAAAGATAAACATTTAATCAGGATTAGCCAGCATTCTGAATTGTTACTGTTTTGTTGTTTTATGATTTCATGATTCGCTTGCGGTCTAGGACAATTCCCCGGACATTTCCCCCTGGACGTTTCCCCCCGAAGTTCGACTGATGAAAACAATTCTCTACTTTAGTAGAAGCTGGATTGACGAAAGAAATTCTATTCTTAAATAGAAGCTGGATTTATGAGAAAATTTTTTGTTTAAATAGAAATTGGATTGATGAAAGAATTTTTTTGCTTAAATCGAAGTTGGATTGATGAAAGAAGGTCTTTGCTTCAATAAAAGTTGGATTAATGACAGTTATCATTGACAATGGTAGAGTTACCTACTTACTGTTCGGGATGGGGGAATGTGTCCAGATACCATTCCCTTGATTGTAAACCTCTACATAGGCAATTTGTTATGATTTGCATATGCTTATATACTTCCCTGCAAGGAGCTCTTGCTTCACTGAAATTATGTAGGCCTACTTCAAGTTAATTTCTGTCGACAAAATTGAACTTGAATCGCAAATTCTTATCATAATTTGGCCAATAACCAGTGTCGTAGCAATCATGTGTGCAAGGCTCACGGGCCCACGACCTCCAGGGATTCACAGAGATAACTAATTATTAATCTAGCCTATACTCTTAGTATTATTATCTCATCTACGTGCGGGGTAACGCGAAGATCGGAACGTAGAGTGACTCCGAGTGTGTTCATAGCTGACACCCTGCACAGTCCCTCCATCGGCTCCGGGTCAAACACGTATGCGCGATGGGTGATAATCACCTCTCTGGACTTGTCAGAGTTTAGACATCACTGCTCAAGCTCAATGCACTGTCGAAGTAGACATGGGTGCAGCCAGAGAGGAACGAACAATTCTGTTAATATTGCATGGATCAAGCAAGTATACAAAATTACACTTCGAGGAGCTCCATTATTATATGTTATTATTATTATTATTATTATTATTATTATTATTATAATTATTATTATTATTATTATTATTATTATTATTATTATTATTATTATTATTATTATTATTATTATTATTATTATTATTATTATTATTATTATTATTATTATTATTATTATCATTATAATTATAATTATCATTATCATTATCATTATCATTATCACTATTATTATTATTATTATTTTTTCGCCTGAGGTAGAAAAGATCCCTCAGGCTCTAAGATACTAAATTACTTTGTCAATTGATCTCGTAACCATAAGAATGATCAAAGGTTTTGATACTTATTATTATTATTATTATTATTATTATTATTATTATTATTATTATTATTATTATTATTATTTTTATTATTATTATTATTATTATTATTATTATTATTATTATTATTATTATTATTATTATTATTATTATTATTATTATTATTATTATTATTATTATTATTATTACATTAGCAAAATTAACGTTTCAGAGACTGTTGGAAAAATAATTATTGTTCTAGTGATTACGTATCGATAGTCCGAAGGTTCGATTGTCCGAAGGTTCGATAGTCGACTGTTCCATAGTCCGACTGTTTTATTTATTGTAGCATATTGTATTGTATTTGATATAGTTTGAGCGTCGATCCAACTTCTACCTACTCTAGCACATTTTTTAGTCAATACAGTTTTCACTTAAACTATACAATAATTTCGTCAATTCAATTTCTACTGAAGACACTAACCCTAACCCTGACCCTCACGACGCCTAACTTTACCCAGTGGCGGCTCTAGACTTCTCCAACGGGGGTGGTGGTGGGCAAGTAGGAGCCACGACAACTGACGCATGGGCCAGTTGGATGTCTGGTTTCGTCAAAACTGAGATTGGTGACAAGAGATCTCTATTGGAGCTAGAAGAATTCTTTGAATAACAGCTTCAATTTAGGACAAAATTGGAAACATACTCAATTTACTAAAAGTAGAACCTATAAACTACAAACAATACATACACTTTTATTTAGGTGCAAGTTTCATCATTCTAGATGTTTACCCTTCTACTTATACTATGACTTTTTCATCATTCCAACTTCCATTTCAGCCTGGATTATTTTCACCAATCCAACTTCTAATTAAGCAACAATTTTTTTCATCGATCCAACTGCTACGACCATAGGAACTTCTGACTATCGAAACTTCTGACTATCGAACCTTCTGACTATCGAACCTTCGGACTATCGACCTGTTACCGTCCTAGGTATCATAGGCGTTTGGCTCTGTTTATGAGTTTCCAGGCGTTCTTTATCGGGCTCCAGGGTAAGACTCCACCAGGATGGCGATGCATATGGGAGTTTAGCAAGGGTAGTGGCTTTGGTTACATTACGGATGGATGAGGAAGAACAGCCATGGGTTTTGAGTTTTCTAATAGCATAAACAGAAGAGGAGTAAGTTGCTGTAAGGTGGTCTCAATGGGTTTTGAGTTTGAGTTTTGCTTGAAAGATGACATCTTTTGTTTTGCAGATAAGATAACTTTGCTTTATTTGTCAAATCTTGTTTGTTTAGTTTTTGTGACAATTAATTTGAAAATTATATTCCATAACATGTATATGCATAATTATGCTGACATAAACAGACTCTTGTTCGATTTTTCAGCCTGACTGGTTCCACATACGAAATTCTATAACCGTTAGTTATGTAGATATGATAATTTTGCGTTTTTCGTCAAATCTTGGTGGCCATTTTTAGTTTTATTTTGTAACATATAACCTATTAGTGCCCATTCGAATAGTAATGAAATTTCAATAGCATTTTACTTTATTTCCTTTTCCTTAATTTAATCGTTTTATGGCAAGTGGTTTTTTGTTGAAATAGAGCATGCTTTAGTTATTCTCTTTTACACAGCATTGGAGCCTATATACCGACAGCCGATTAGTGCTACTTTCAACATTGAAGTTGATTGTGTCAACAGGTGTCATTCGCTAAGACACTATTATGCGCCAGCCTGTTCGATTCTTTCCTACTAGCATTGTTTATAAGCCAAAGATTGGATTTTATTAAAAATTACTGTTAGTAATTCACATAAGCCAATAATCTTAGTCGGCGTAGCGCGCTAAAATATTATAATTATTCGCTAGATGGCAGTATATACTATCAAAAACTTCAGTTTCCTATTCAGTTTTAGTGAGACTTTAATCGCTCACCATTTTTTGTTGAAGACAGTATAACTCGGATTATGGTTGTGAGGAAATTCGACTTTAATGCCAAAACTGGTTAGATTCTGTAACTCTGTGCATAAAGTTCTTAGAAATTAAACGTTTTTATCTAGAAAAGCATCGATTAAGAATAAAGTAAATAATATCAAATATGAAGAACTCATATTCATTTCTGTAGACCAGTAGCCTACCGTACAATGGACGACTTTTCAGGAAAATACGAGCGAATCGAAAACGAAAGCAATCGTAAACGCCAGCATTCTGAATTACGAGTTTCCTCAAGTTTCAAAAGCGGTAATGGCAATACACAACTTTATTACTAACATTAACGGGTAAACCCGTAGTTTAGGTTGCTAAATTATTTTATATCGTCAAGTTGCAATGGAAGCTGGATTAAGGAAAAACATTGTTTCAATAACTCGAAGTGGGATTGATGAAACTATTTCTGTCTTTAAATAGAAGTTCGATCGATGGAAATAATTTTTACCGTAAATAGAAGCTGGATTGATGAAACTTAGTTTTTGATGCAATAGAAGCTGGAATAATTAAAATAATTGTTTCTGTAAGTCGAAGCTGGACCCATGAGAAAAGTTCTTTGCTTACATAAAAGTTCCATTGATGAAAAATATTTTTCTAGTTAAATAGAAGTTGGGTCATTTTTGTCATTAAATGGAAGCTGGATTGATTAAAAAAATTCTCGATGAAATGGAAGCGGGATTGATTATAGTTATGATAGGCATAGTTAGAGTGCTTACTTACCAACGTCAAATACGGCATTGAAGACATTCGAATAATTTAGCAACCTAAACTACGGGATTACCCATTAACGCAGAAAAGCATCGACGATGGCTTGGTTTAAGAGCATTGCAAGGTTTGCGCATAAATAGGTCAAATAATTATATTGATCCTCTGTAGTGCGCCAACTTATAAATTTCGCATCCATAGCAGTGTGTTGACGTGAAATCACGAACATTTACTCCTCATTTACTCCATTAAACCTCCTCTATTATGGGTTTCTCGAGCTGGAAGATCGCCATAAGAACCGACTGCAGTTAGAGCACGGTGGTCAGAATCTTACAGAAGATTAAGGAGACGAGGTGAGTGGTAGACAGCTTTCGACCTAGTCGTCCACGCATGTCAAGGTCACATCAGGACAGCACACTTCAATGCCTTCGACCAAACGCAAGCTGACGTCACCTGAACTGCGTGAGCGTGGGGGAAGTGCCAGGTTGTTGTTATCTTATCAACAGTGCATGGGCGCCTGCAGCATAGGTCAAGGGGGGTCGCGTGACTCCCCTGGAAATCATGAAAGATAAAATTTCGACAAGTTTAATCACGCTTAACTGAAGCTTCAAATATGCCACTGGATTCTGTTCGAAACATTTATTAAATGCTAGCTTTCAGACTGCTTACTAATAATTTACTATACTAATGCTCAGTAGCGGATTTAGTCATAGGCCTGGAGTCAACCCATCACGGCCCTCCTGGTCGTGTTCCGGGAACATTTCCCCCTGGCGTTCCGGCACCTCTTAAAACCAGATCCGCCCGTCATCGTCATAATTGCTGCGTCTGATTGCAAAAGACTACTAAACAGTATAATGTATTGTAGCCTATTTGATCATTTATAAAGCGCTTCTCACAGCATAAGCCCTTCAGAAGAGCTCCCAGTGCAAGGTACTCCGAGAGAAAAGGAAGGTTTTAAGGTAAGAGAAAGAGGTAGAAATTGTATTGTATTTTCGTTTATTCAAAACTGGCTGTCAGAACGCAGCCAACGACAAAAGAGCGTAACTTATTGTTATTATAAAAGAGCTAAGACTAATTATAGATATGGATAATGTTCATATCTATACTGGATAAATGTATTGGATTGTTGTACACTCTATGGAATGTAAGACCACACAGGGCAGCTAGTAAGTGTTTTTGTGCAGCATGCGCGGTAGAAAGTTCTTGCTGTCCTTTGCTGGAATGACGAAAGGGTGGGGCCTAGGTCGGAGGTCATATCGACTTGTCGGTCGCTCCTGGCACATTCGACGTAAGACATGCCCGGGGTCATTTATGATGGCATTAAACAACACGTCATCAGCTCGGCTGGCCATGTCATCGACAGTCGGGGCATCTCCCGGCAGAAACCCAGCGCTTCTCAATCGCTGAGTGAAACGCTCCAGGCGATCTCGGTCTCCTGCTCCCATGTACCCCCACCAGGCTGGAGACGCATAGATCATTCTCGCCATCGTGGTTGCACTCGTCACCACATGCAAGGCCTGAGCTGGCGTACCTCGTCCTCTCAGAGTTTTCAGAGCGTACATTGATGAAGAGCATGAGCTGAGGATGTTGTTGACATGTTCAGTGACTGTCAGTTTCTCGCCGATGGTTATCCCGAGGAGCTTCATGGTCGTCACTCTCTTAACACCTGAGACTGATGGCTGCGAGGCGAGGGAGGGCTTGTTGCGGCGCACGACAACCATCTCGCGAGTCTTGGCTGAATTGATGCGCAGGTTCTTACCATCAGCCCATGAGTGGATATTGCGGAGCTCGTTCTGGGCTGTACTGATGTTTCGCGACCCAATAAGCAGGTAAGAATCGTCTGCGTATGCTAACAACCGGTTCAGATCGTGCACAGGATGGAGGTCGGCTGTTCCGCGGTTATGTATTCTGACGGACCAAGGACCGAACCCTGAACCACACTGGCGTTGATGGTAGCTGGCAAGGATGTTAGGTTTTCGAAGCTGGTTACATGCCTTCTATCGTCCAGGTAGTTAACAAGCCAGTTGTAAATGCTGTCGGGCATGTTTAGCCTGGAGAGTGCTTCGGTAATGGCAGCATGTCGGATGGAATCAAAGGCCTTTGAGTAGTCCATCGATGCTAATGACAACAGAGAGGATGGTATAGAGCGTAAAGAAGGAGAAAGTCCATTCCACAGAGAGGGACCTATACAGGCAAAGGACCTGGATTGGAGCCATTGTGGTCCTAACACGGGGAACGTAAAGGTCAAGCTGGCCAGAGGATCTCACAGGACGCAATGACGTGGCAGGGAGGAAACGGAGAATTTTGTGACGAAGATATTTTGGAGCAAGACCCAGTTGAGATTTGAGCACAAGAATGAGAACTTTGAACTGGATGCGAACAGAGAGAGAGAGGTAGCCAATGAAGTTGGTCAGCCATAAATGTAGAGATCATGTGAGAGAATTGAGAAAGGCAAGCTATTAGGTATTCTGATTCTGCGCATTTTAGGCGATGTCGGTCGTTTTTCGACTTCGCCGTCATTTCGATGGATTATTTCGTCTAAACGCAGAATTTTCTCTGTAACTTCGGCATGTTGGAGTTTTCTGATGCCAGGTTTGCGTGTCGGACTTATTCGTCGGTTTGCCAAGGATAGTGTGCGTTTGATGGTATTTTGTTCACAAGTCGCCTTGTCGCATTGTTTTGCTAACTGATGTAATATTTTAGTTCGTAATGACACTTGTCATCATAATAGGCTAGCGCAAAGAGCGTCTTTGAGTAGATATCTGTTAGAGGCGCTATATAAATTCTCAGTATGAATGAATGAATTATTAAGACAATGTTATTATGTGAGTTGTTTAGTTTTTAATGACAAAATTATAACGAAACTAACTCTTCAGGCAGTGGCGTAATTCATGGGGACAAGGGGACTGTCCCCCAAAGTTTTGACTTAAGCCGTTCTCACCCCCAAAAAAAAAAAAAAAATCCGGCCCTTCTAGATACCCTGCCCCCAAAATTGTGTATAGATGTTCGCCTCTGTCTCCAGGTCGTGACTGACCCCCTCTAAAAAATCCTGCGGGCGCCCATGCAACAGTGTGTCACCGGTGCCTGCAGTTCGGTCTGAGCCTAAAAGAAGTGACGAAGAGCAATGGCTGGCCCACAACATACTGTTGGGGCTGCAGGAAACACTTTACATAACTACTTAGTTTAAATTTTTTTTAATGGCTTTCCTGGTAGGCCCTACCTGTACTTCACTCACTTCACTCAGGGCTTCGCCTCATTATGCTGTGTAGAACCATTAACAGATTTGACCTTGCGACGAATTTTCCCGCACTAAATTGCTCTACAAAGCAGCTGATTGGAAATATGTTTTCCTTTGTGTATGCTTGCAGACTGAAGTTATGTGTTCTGTTAAAAAAATTAATAAGCACTTCTAAAATTATGAGATCTCACAAGTTTACAGTTGGTTGTCAGTAGGTCAATTAGTTTGTTTTCGTGTCTAATATCCGTTAAATCTGCAAGAATCGAACGATGTTTTTTTTAAAGTTCGTCTTTTTCATCGAATGTTGTAGCAAACTATTTTTTAACTAGAGAAATGTAGAGCCCATTTTATGATGAAAACATTTAGGCTAAATAATTTATGTTCAATATGTTTATTTAGAAGAAAAACATCAAAGGCTGCTGAATGAAACAATTGAACAGAATGAAGCGCCATCTATTACGACGGTAAGATTGTGCATCAATTTATTTTAAAAAAAACAAACAAATAATAACAAGGTTAACAACATCGCAGACTCTCTGGCGATCTTACTTGAAGTGGCCATCGACTGGTGCTTTCTGCATTATGATGATGGCTATGTGGAAGTTATTTTTAATGGGATCAGTGGTCAAAGTGTTTTGGATGAGCAGTGGGAACTCCGAAGAAGAGTTTCATTGGAGAACATGTGTTATCAGGGTTCCATTGCATGGTGAGCAGTGGGAACGCAAGCAAAGGATTTCGACAACATTATGGAATGCTGTTCCAGAAAGATGGTCCAATGCACGTGAAAGCAAAATGCTTCGCATCGTCGAACGTGAGCAAAAACTATTAAGTCTCCAGGTATCGCACAACGAACATTAACATGTCTGTCTTCATTACTCCGATCACTCTCTTAATCTTTTTCACGCTGAATTAAATGTTGAAGGTTGTGAACTTACTTCCTTTCTTTTCAAGTAATGTATGACGCTGTGTTTATTTAACCCTTCGACGGGCGTGGGGTCAATAATGACCCCAGAGGGCATTTTCAAGTCATGGATCGATATTAAAAAGTGAAATGGCCGCTCTGATTTTTCACGAGAATTATTGTACAGGTTGTTACTACGTATTCCAGTTGAGTTTGCATACGAATTTTAGATGGAAAAAAAGTTACAGGACATTTATACACATAAGGTCATGGGGTCATTTTTGACCCCAGGACAGTAATTGATGATTCTTTCTCATTAAACAGTCTAAAGTTGCACAAAAACCCGCAATATTATTTCCTTATTTCGTTTTATATTTACTTATCAGTGCTGCCCTTTCGCTTTTGCATTGCTTCCAGTACCATTTCTCACAATTGACGACAGACTCTCTCCAGATCGAGGTCGGTGCAGATTTGTACAATACAAGCCGTCAAAGTACGGCATCAAGTTAGGGATGTGTTGCGATGCTGAAGTCCAGTACAATGCCAGCATATATTGCGGCAAAGAGAGCGCCGATGCAGCTCCAACCAAAGATCTGGGAGGAAACGTTGTCCGCCAGCTCATACAACCTCTTGAATGTGAAGGTCGCAACATGGCCAGTTATAATTTTCTAACCTTGCTGTTCCTGGCTAGAGATGTTCTGTAGACAAAGAAAGCGACTTTGGTTGGTAATATTCGTACTATTCTAGCAGAGTTGCCCGAAGAATTTGTGACTCCCAGAGGATGCGATTTGTAATCATCTCTTATCGGGTTCAATGAGACCGGCGACAGCTGTAAGAAAGACAAAGTGGTCGTCGTCTTGTCGACTAAGCACACCTCCAGTGGGACTTTTGGCCAGGGAAACTTCCGGAGGTTATACACTTCTACAACTGGACAAAAGTAGGAGTCAATTGTGCTGACCAGATGATAAAAACATTCAGCACGAAGTTCTCAACCAGACATTTGCCGGTAGTGCTGTTCTGCAACCAACTGGATATTGTCGCACTTTCGCTCACGTCCTCCATGAGAAATTGATGTTTGACAAGGCTCCAGTGGGAAAGCGTCGGCTGTTCATCAAGAAATTGGGGAAAGATCTTTGCCAAGAGCTAAAGGAACAGCGACGACCTTATGCATCTCATCTTTGGCTGATTAGAGCACCACTGAAACATGTATACGACACTCAGGAACCTCCAACAAACGAGGTTGCTGCCAAGTTTGCCCCTGACAGAAAGATAGAAAAGCTACGGCTGTCTGTAAGGCATGCCATAAGAATGTGTCCCTGTCCACTGTCAGATCTTCTGTCAGACATGTCTCTGCTGATTGATGGAATACTTTCCTATAATCCTTGTAGTCTCCCATGTTCATTCTAGCGTCATTTCATGAGGAATACATTAGAATAAGAACAGCATTACAAGCCTATGTTTGTACGTGGCATCATGACATCGTGAAGTGAGTCACGTTATGACGTCATGTCATGAGGAAGAACAACAAATAATGACATTTCAGTGAATATTAATAATACTAATGTCCTTCTCGTGCAATCAGCAGTGTACGACCAGTATTACAAGCAATTGTTTGTTTGTGGCATCATGACATCATAAAGTGACGTCATTACGTGACGTAACGTTATGACGTCATGTCATGATGTCATTAAAAAAATAATGACATTTCAGTTAATATTAATAATACTAATGACCTTCTCGTGCAATCAGTATATAGTGTACGACCAGTATTGCAAGCAATTGTTTGTTTGTGGCATCATGACATCATAAAGTGACGTCATTACGTGACGTAACATTATGACGTCATGTCATGATGTCATGAACAACAAATAATGACATTTCAGTGAATATTAATAATACTAATGACCTTCTCGTGCAATCAGCAGTGTACGACCAGTATTACAAGCCTATGTTTGTATGTTGCCACATAACATCATGAAGTGACGTCATCACATGACGTCACGTTATGACGTCATGCCATGAAGAAGAACAAATAATGACATTTCAGTGAATAATAATTGCACTAATTACCTTCTCATGCAATCATTAGTGTACAAACATTATTACAAGCATATGTTTGTATACATGTGGCATCATGACATTATGAAGTGACGTCGTTCCATGACGTCACGTTATGACGTCATGTCATGAGGAAGTAAAACAAATATTGACATTTCAGTGAATACTAGTTATAATATTGACATTCTTATGCAATTTATGTGCTTGTTTTATTCAAATTACATAATTATTACTATGGGGTCAAAATTGACCCCACGCCCTTAGTTGTATAGTTTTTTCCGCCCGACGGAGGGTTAAATACATATTTCTTTGTACCAATGTGATTTGATGTCTTCATGTTTACACGTTTTGAAACAACAGGCAACGCTGGGAATGCCTTTCTCTTAATATCTTTGTAATCTCTTTTTGTCTGTCTATCCTCCATGTATGTCATTCTCTGTGTCAATGGATAACACAATTTTAAAATATTGTAGTGACTGATTTCCTTTTTTGAATTATTTCGTCTATGTGACTTTAAAACACATTTAGACTAATCAGCGAATATTACCAATATCTTGAAGTAGAGAAATGACAGATAACCAATTTGAATGCATATATCACTCATGATTAAAAGATATCGCAGAACTAGTAGCGATTTTAGTAGGACTGAGTAACAAATAAATTTCAAGGCAGTAAACTTAAAGTTTAGAAAAAAACGGGAAATGTCTCGTTCAAAATTAGGAAAAACAAGTAGACTTTTCTGAAGCTACTGAGATTACCAAAAGAGCTTGAAAATTCCACTCAGTAACAAATAAGGTCATGCATGTATAATTCAAGAAACATTCAGAAAACTTAGCACAGAAATTTCTCAGTATAGATGTTGCACACGTTTGGACTGCTATGAAGTTTATCGCGCTCTGTCAACGGATACCACATAGTCTAAAATTATACTTTGAAGATCTGACGACTAACTATATCGTGTAACTTGCACGGTTTAAAAAAAATCGCCTGCACTGTTGAAATCTATGCTAAGCTAATTTCGTTCGGTATCCCTAATAAAATTCTAGATTAACTTATCGTAGCATCCAATGATTGTCTTCCAGTTATAACGTTGCAGCTTTTTAATTTCAGTTGTACAATCTTCCATTGGAGATGTTGGATATGATCTTACGAAAGTCCTATCTACATTGGATATTCAATTCATCAACAAACCAGAGAGACGAAGAAGTTATCAGGTCTCTCATATCAGTCGACGTTTGTTTTTATCGAAGAATTACCAGACAACGGTTCAAGAAGGCAATCTGGCGTTACCTGAAAGGTCAGATGCCTTCCAAGCATTACTGTCCCACTTAATTCTCTCAACCACAAGGGATTACTTTGATTAAATATTTTAATATGTTTCAGAGTGTCACTATCGTCACGCTTATGGTTAGCTAGTTATCCTGACACTTACAACAGTGTAGTGTACGTACAGCACAAAAGCGACGCATTCATTAACATAATTGATAATTGTAATTTATTGTACTGTATCTGAACACAATCAATACAATACAATACATGTTTTTGTTATTGAAGTTATTTATATGAAAGTCTTTAAAACAAAACATTCATCAGTAAGCGGGCAATGCTGGTGTAACTAGAAGTGTAACCTTTGGTGGGTCCTTGTCACAAGAAATGCTCTTCCGAAGATGTAACGGTTGAAACATTAGGCCTAGTCAGAGTCCATGAACTCAGTTGAATCGAAGAATAGCCTACGAAATTATTTATTTTTTGAGCTAATTTGTGACTTTCTGTCTTTTTCCGAAGGAAAACGAGTATCTATAGGTTAGATGATTTAAATGTTATTACTTTTCCAATGTTATCGGATTTTAAACTGGATTCTTGTTTAGTTTAGCAGCATCTGACGTTCTTATCAGGCGCATTTATATTTGTAATGGCTCCAGACAGAGAGCTTTGAAGAATTTGTGCAGATCTCCCTTACTGCTACTAATGAGAATTAAGTTGAAATTATTGTCTTCTCTGCTAGAGATCAAAACACTCGGCAGAGAAATCTCGTCTTTTTATTAAATTCAATTTACTATGTCACTGTTAGTATAATTATCAACAGATTAAGATCTGACGCAATCAATTCATTGAAGATAGGCCTAAGCCTATTCTGCCTAATTCAAAGTCAGCAGAGTTTTCTATTTACCTCGGACAAAAATGTTTCTCAAATGTTGTTTTGTCGTGTTGTATCAAAACTGTGATGCCATTTTAACGATTTTTTAATGTTTAGATTACTATTGGAAAACCAAGAAAAGATATGCAATAATTAGAGACAACAGAAATTATCTCTTAGAAAATATTCAACCGAATGACGAGTTAATCGCTTCACTGTTGTCTCTCAGCTGCATAACGGAAAACCAAAGTCACGCCATTCAACGACAACGTTTAGAACGAGATAAGAACGACGAGCTTTTAAACGTTGTGACACCTTTTCACGACGCAAAGTTTTCAAATTTCGTCAAATGTCTTCGACGAAACAACCAGCAGACAGTGGCTAGGATCATAGAAAATGGAGGAGGTTTAAAGTATAAACTTATCTAAAGCATTATAATTAAAAAAATTCCTTTATAGTAATAAAAGAGCAAATATGCATTTGAATCAAATTACGTCAAGGTCGTTCCGGCCTTGAATAATTTCTATTATTTATCATTCCCTATCTTGTCATGTACTGGCCATTGCATAATTTGCCATCACAGCCCCAGTACAAGTGGTGAAAACTTGTTTAAATCTTCATATTAAAAGGTGATGATAGGTAAAGTTAAACTCCGAAAGATCGCTATAAAACCATACCTATACACTTGGTTATGGCAACTAATCGTAATCGTAATCGTAATCGCCAAACTTCTAAAGCGCCACTGGAAAGCCAAGTGCAGGGCACCAGCTTATTCACGAGCGCTGCGTCTAGTCAGAAGGGTTGTCCAAAAGAGTAGTCCGAGGGAGGTATCCGGTTTCCAGAGGATCAGAGGGGTCAGAGTAGCTGCCCTAGGTGGGTGTCGTTTAGGTCGAGAGTTTGAAGGTAGATGATCAGTTGAGTCGGGGTAAGAGTTCTTGAAAAAGGAGAGACTTTAGTTTCGAGTGGAAAGCCTTGGCGGTGATGGATAGAGGAGCCTGATGCGGATGATGGTGGGTGATTGGAGATGATGGTTGAGGAACCGAAAAAGTGCGGAATTCAGGAGGTAGGCAACTATGTAGGTAGGCAACTATGAAGAACACGATTTCCCATGAAATTGCAAAATAACAATAATAGGTTTCGACCAAGAAATTATGTTTGGACGCATCTCTTCGCCTTTGAATAATTTCAGTATAAACTAAATAAGCTTATGATAATGTTCTTTATGAAAATATTCATTTGCATATTTCTGTTAAATGAGACGAAGCTTCGAATAGATAACGTATCTACAACGTAAAGAATATTTTTATATCTACAACGTAAAGAATATTTCTATATCAACTGCAGTTAGCTTAAATTTCGTCAAAGTAAGTAGTTTGACATTTAAAATACGTCGTTTTTGCTTTTAGGTGTAATAAAAATGCAAGTGCAGACTGCACCTTGTGCAAAGTGCTTAACGTCAATTTTAATACAGCTACTTCACAAACAAATCGAAGATCTTCGAAATAGAACCAAATCCTGGTCACATCAAACTGATGAACTCAAAAGTCAACTGAGGGAGGAAGACATAGAAATCCTCAACTCTCAGCTGGACAGACAGACTGTGGTCATTTGGATCTGGTGTCGTTCGCAAGCAGCCCTTGAACATGTTCAGAGTCTGTACGAATTGAATCAGCTGAGAGATGTATTCTTTGAAAATATTCAACGATATATTTCAATGGTGATAAACATCGATGGGAATCAATTCAAGAAAACCGTTGGCAAGTTCTTATGAACGCACTCATCCTAAGGAAAACTTAGGACATGAAACGATTACTAAGACGAAATCAACGAAATTAGCAGAATTTTGAAATGGATAAGACTGTTAATTTATGTATTTATGTAGTCTAGCTTACCGCTAGGGGAGGGGCCGATAGGCGATAGATTAATTATAACATCACTGGCGTGAACAGCAGAACATCAAGTAGGAACCGGGATCGACTCCCACTACTCCCTAAGGTTGACTCAGCCTTCAATACGCCAGATGGCGCCAGTAAAATGCCTTGCATGGCTGCAATAATAGTTAAATTCGACTCCTGTTAGACTTCTTATCGTCCGTTATTGTTTTGTATTGAAAAATGAATGGAAACATACAGCACTCAATTCTTATTCCTACATAATGAATAATTATTTAGTTATTAATATATGTAAAGCTTGTTTTATTTTGGTTCTGAGTGAGAAGCATTAAATGACCAAACATTTACCAGATTACTTTTATTCTAGTCATATAATTTCACTTGCAATAATAATAATATAGGCCTATAAATAAAATAATCAACAATTGAAATTAATGTAAATGTAAGCAATCAATTATACTACAAATATTAATATATAAAAAGAAAGGTACTATTTACAGTAAATTATTTGCGTATTAATAATCAACTTGTTTTATTTTAGTTGTGTCTCCAATTTCCATCAAATTCAATGGGGAAATCAAGTTAGGAGGAAATGAAGATGTGTATGGGGTGACTAAACTGCGGAATCAGATCTACGTCCTCTGTCGACATTATTCTGCTTCACATAAACGATCTTCTTTTCACTTTGTAATTAATGTCTGTCAAGATCGAAAACCATTTCGTCTTCAGAATAAATTCAGAGTTACAGAGTTTATCTCTCCCGGTGACATCGGATCCAGTGAAAAGGAAAATTGTCTCTACGTTTCTGACTCAGAGGCGTACTGTGTCTGGAAGATTACAAGACAAACAGGTGACCAACACAAAATCATCAAATGGCTGACCACTGATTATCACCCACGTACTCTGTCAGTGTCAAATAATGGTCAGTTGTTGTTCGTCAATTATTCATCGCCCATTCTATCCTCTATTCTGATGATCTACGGATCAGACGCAGAACTTATTCGATCCATTCAGTTACCAAAAGGCATTCAACCACGTCATGCAGTGGAAACATCAATCGGGAATTTCGTCATGATTCACGGGTGGACGGTAAGAGATGAGGAGGGAGAGAGTGGGTTAAGCGAGAGAGAGAGGGTAACGAAGTGGGGCATATGTGAATTGAGCAGAGATGGACAAATCGTGATTCGTCGTTTTAGTCCTTCAAAGGAAACCCAGAAACTGAATGATCCTTGTTATCTCTCACTCGATTCAGACGATCGAGTGTTTGTGGCGGATTATGTTAATGATAGAGTGATTCTCTTGGATTCCGATCTTAAGTGGAATCGATTTCTGTGTTCAATGAAAGACGGAAAAGAAGAAACGAAGATCAACTATCCATGGAGATTTTCTTCCGACGAAGAAAAGAAACAACTGATCGTCGGAGGATATACAGGACAAGTTATTGTTTACACTTTGAGTCGGACATAAGGTCACTTTCAACCTAAGCTTCTAACAAGAAATTATTCCTCCCAAACATCTAATCGCAGTAACATGTTTTCAAAATAATATTTAATAATATTTGGCAAAGGAACCGAGTTGATTGGTTGGATCAGATGGCTGTTGTGCAAGAAAGTAGAACTTTCTCACAAGGGGTTAAGTTTATGAGTAGCCTCCATTATTTCTTCAAGGTTAGAATGAGTCGCCATTATTATATTGAGTTACTTAATTAGGCTGTTGAGACCTCGCCGAAGATGACTTATACATTTGCATTTGCATCCGTCTGCTTCAAGAATTGAAGAACCACAATCGGAAACTCGCTCATGTTTGAATGAACCACTCGAATGCTAAACATCCCATGACGAGATTATTCAGAACTCAGTGGGTATTACTGGGTAAGGTTTAGAAATTCCTTGTGAAGACCATAGTCCGTTTTCCGGTAAAAAAGAGAGGGGAGGAGACACTGTATACAACCAGCTGCCACTGGTTCTGTTTAGGTTGAGAGAAATTGGAGGGCTGCAGATTGGACATATTACGGTTCAGCCTAGTTTCTTCTACAGGGTTATTGATGTGCAATGCAGATTGTATTTCAAAAAGGAGAGCCCACGATTTAGGATAAATACCTATGTGAATCAATATAGGATAACAGACGGTGGTTTAAAACTGGTTTGGAGGACATGCATAGGCCCTATCTGAAGATAACCATTGCAACTGAACCTGGACGATTTTATGGCCCATCGCTCCTAATGTCTTCTTTAACCCTAGGGCTACCAAGCTTTTTTGTAACACGGACTACCAGGGGGTGGTTACCACCCCCTGGATTTCGCGTTTGGTTTCACATATCATAACTTGTAATATAGCAATGGATTCAGCATTCATTTCTGCACAGAATGGTATATTTAGTTGTACATTATGTGAATGCACCTCGAAATTACATCACTTTAAACAATGGAACCCATTAATTAGTGATATTTTATATTATTGCGTACATTTTTTACTTTTTGGATAAACAAATATAAGATTATGTGTGTTTTGAAACTGATCTATGTATAAAAGATACACACAATCATCCCTACACATGTTTATATAGTATAAATGTACATCCATACATATATATCCAATTTTATCCATACATATATATCGGTTTACGTTGTAATGCCGTATACAGCCATTTTCACACAGATTACGCGTATTATTATTTATTTTGATCACTTCCGGTATTCAAAATACAAAGATGTAGGTATGCAAATGAAGCCCTACATTCCCTCTAAAGAATGATATCTTTGTTTCTTTTCCAGGAAGACAAACGAATACGCTGCAGACAAAAACTAAGGGGGGCGTCCTTCCATTCAGCCATTTTCACGCATATTACGCGTATTATTATTTATTTTGAACACTTCCGGTCATCAAAAACAAATTAATCAGTATGAAAAAATAGCACTACGTGTCCTCTATGCAACAGCATAACTTATTTTGCTTCTAATATAAATTATGAGAACGTTATAATAGAAAAAACATGAAAAATGTGTGAAAGTGTAACCTATTTTCATACATTTTAATTTATTTTGAGCACTTCCGGTTGTCTCAAGTCAACTCAATGACCATAGAAATGTAGCCCCACATTCCTCTATAGAATGGTATAATTTGTGTCTCTTAATATTAAATGACGGATAAGATATAGTTGAAAATCTAGGGGGTGGTATCCACCCCCTGGTACCTCGGGTATATTGGGTATAACTTTTGAACGGTGTGAGATATCATCTGACATTTTACCTCAAAACGTGTGTAAATGAACCCCTACAGCTACCTAAAAGGTCAAAATTTGATTCCATACGGAAAAGTTTGAGATGAAAACCTAGGGGGTGGCAACCACCCCCCTTGGTAGCCTGAGGGTTAAAACTGTGAGAGTGTCCACTGAGAACAGTTACCGTAGTAATCTCCAAACGATTCCACAAGTCTACAAGTCTAACACTGAAGAATGTCCGTTCTATTATTCTTCTGGTTAAATAATTATCTATCGCCTGTAATGGCCTTGGTTGTTCGTTGCTAATTCAAATGTCTCCCATTTCCAACGTTTCTGATAAGCAATTACTATTATGCTTCACTGTCCCAACAGAAAGCACTACTCCAGTCTCCAGGTGCCCAGCATGTGAAAGCAGAACTTGCTCAATGTCCAGACGCAGTAATCCTCTCAACGGAAGTAGCCTACATGTAATTCGAACCCGTAGGCTCCTCTTTACAAGGCATGCGCTTGGACCAATCGGCTATTGTGTCTCATAAGTATTGAAGTCGGCGTTTAGAAACAGCTTAAATGATAAAGCAAGCCATGATTAACTGCGGACGACTGCAGCAGTGGGATTGACTCGTCTTCAGTGTTGTAGGCATTTGGATAAAGCTACTTCTCCCCTCTTGTGGTGGTTTTCAATGGACGATAATTATCATTAATTTGTTTGTAAGATTGCGCCTGAATTTAAATCGGTATGCTGACTAGCATCGATCGCAATGTTGCACAAAAATTATTAATCTTGTAGTTTAGCGTCGTAAATTTTGTTTAGATTAAAATTGTGTAAAGGATGAAAGGATGGAACCATGCAGGAAACATATCGAGACAGAGGATCAGAAAACCAGAGCGAAACATCAGCAGTCTCTTTCCACCTAGCGAATCTTTCTTACACTAATTTATTCGCGGCAACTTCTGACAATCTGACATTATAGGCCTAGCACCAAAAGGCCTTTGCCCTCGACTTTACACAATTCTCATATATAAAACCATTCTTGTTTCATATATAGCCGAAGTTGAGAACTAATTAATAATTATCTCTAACCGGATTAGTTTTAGTAGTAGGGGCCTAATGAATACGAAACGCACGAGAGCACTTCATTGCGTGACGTCACAATAAATTTTCAAGATGGCATTGTCTATCTCAACCTTAGAATAGCTAGAGCTATTACATTTTAATATCCAGGCCCGTCCCTAGGCATACGCTGAATACGCAACCGCGTAGGGCCCCAGGCGATTCCGCCGAAATTTAGGGGCCCAAAATCCCATTTACAAGAAACAGCAATAATGATATAATGATATCACACGCCGCATGAGTCTAAATTAAGTGCAAATGCTTAAATTATTTAAGTTAAATATATTGTCTGTGACGCTATAGTTGGGAAAAGATCCTGGCCTTAGCCCTTAGGGTCAGCAACTGCCAAGAAAATCAAGGCCCATGGAAACGGGAAACTTTATCTCTGTGCCTGAGTGAAAGCTACCAAATGTAAAGTTGGGTGTCGAAAGATAGATTATGGTCCATGGTAAATTCAAAGCGCGCGCGAGGAATTTTGAAGTGACATTAGCAATATATTATCTTGCGGATATAGAAATTAGAGACGGGCAGCAAATTACTGATAGGGGTCTACAGCTGTGATAATATTATGTGTGCGTGCGTGTGTGTGTATGTGAGTGAGACAGACAGACAGACAAAGACAGAGATAGCGACAGAGAGAGTGTGTGTGTATATTATATATATGTATATATAATATATAATTATATATACATGTAGATAGATTTACGTAAATGCATAGTATTCCGTGTGTGGGCTTTTCAGAGTTTCAATTTAATCTGGAGACCCCATTCGAGTGTATTGTTCCACTTTTGGAATTACTTTGTTAGCAATGATTTTGCATAGAATTACTAGATAGCTGTGAATATTAATCCGTTATAAAACAGCAGCATAGACATGCAGGAATTTTCTCCTTAGAGCTGATCTTAAATTAAATGTGGTCCAGAATCGCGTATCAAATAACGAACAACATAGTGTCTGCACAGAAACAGTTTATTATGTCAAAGTTGCTCATCTGATATTGAAGACAAACTTGATGCTTCTCCACAGGAACAACTTGAAAGATGATCAAATAGATCAACAAATGTGTCATTCTGTGGACTGTCACGGTGATGACAACAGTGTTCAATAAATTCCTTTTCAATTTCAAATACCTCATCACAAACACCACAACCACAAAGTGTCGACATAACAGGACAATTATCACCATTGACAACTGTCCAGTGATTTCCAGAGAGTTGTTTTATATCAGGACTTGGTTTAATATTCTGTTGTATTGAAAGTTCTTCTGTGATTTCTGGTATAGATGATACTCTGCCATTAATACAGCTTTCATCTTCAGTAGGTATGCTGAATCTCACATGTGAAATATGTTGAAGGCGTCTTTCCATTATGATTGATTCAACACTTTGACATAATTCACTCTGAAATAATGTTCCTCTAGTGTGGCGTTTAACGAGTACATGACGTTTGAGACTTGAACTTTGTGTAAATGCTTTGTCACAAAAATCACATTTGTATGGCTTTTTCCCAGTATGTGTTCTCATGTGCTTTTCCAGAGTGTAGCTTTCTGCAAATACTTTGTAACACAAATCACATGTGTATTCTTTTTGCCCAGTGTGGATTTTCGTATGCTCCTTCAGATGTTTCCTTTGTGTAAATGCTTTCCCACAAAAATTGCACTTCTTTGTTTTTTCTCCAGTGTGGATCATTCTATGCCATTTCAGCGCACTTCTCGTTGCAAATGTTGTGTTACATAACTTGCAATTGTATGCCTTTTCTCCAGTGTGAATTTGTGTATGGTCATTGAGATTTATCTTTTGTGTAAATGCTTTGTCACATAAATTGCACTGGTAAGGCTTTTCTCCAGTGTGCATTCTTGTATGGACTTTCAGATAACCTTTTGTAAGAAATGCCTTGTGGCACAAATTGCAATTGTATGACTTTTCTCCAGAGTGAGTTCTCATATGAACCATCAACCGAGATTTATAGCGAAATAATTTATGACATAAATTGCACTCATGTGACTTTTTTCCATAATGGATTCTTGTATGGACATACAGTTGATGCTTCTGCTGAAAAACCTTATCACATGAATTGCACTTGTATGCTTCTTCTCCAGTGTAGCAATAGTTATGGTCTTGCAGACTGTTTTTCTATACAAATGCTTTGTTGATTAAATTGCACTGGAATGGCTTTTCTTCTGCATGAGTTATTATCTTATGCTCTGTAAGAGAACATTTCCCTCCAAACGCTTCCTGGCATAAATTACACTTGTGTGCTTTTTCTCCACTGTGGATTTTTGCATGGTCTACCAGATAGCAACTGTGCGTAAATTGCTGGTTACATATATTGCATTGGATTGGTTTTTCTCTACTGTGGATTTTTCTATGGTTGTCCAGATAGTCCTTTCGCGCAAATGCATTGTTGCATATATTGCACTGGTATGGTTTTTCTGCAGAGTGGATTTTTTTATGGTTTATCAGATTGCTCATTTGTGTAAATGTCTTGCGACATACATTACACACGTATGGTTTTTCTCCAGTGTGGACTCTTGCATGGTTTACTAGAGTGGACTTTTGTGTAAATGCCTTATTACATGAATTGCATCGGTATGGCTTTTCTCCAGTGTGGGTTCTAGTATGAATATTCAGAGAATATTTCGTAAAAATGCTTTACGGCATATATTGCATTTGAATGTTTTCTCTCCAGTGCAAGCACTCACACGATCCATCAGAGGACTATTCATGGCAAATGCTCTGTGACAATAACTGCACTTGTACGGCTAATGGCTAGTGTGGGCTCTTGTATGGCAATACAGTTTAGGCTCTTGTATAGTAATACAGTTATAGCTATCACATCACTTGAACTTGTATGCTGCTTTTACAGTGTATATAATTTTATGGCTTTTCAGAATGTTCTTCTGTGCAAGTGCCTCGTCCTGGTATCGCTTTTCTCAAGTGTGAGTAACTATTTCATGGTCTATTTGAGAACATTTCCATCCAGATGTGGTTTTCTCCAGTATGAGTACATTCATAATATTTGCTATCAGATCTTTCTGTAAATGCTGTGTTTCAGTATTCACATGGCCATTCCTTTTCTTCTTTAA
>JACEVL010000162.1:1247265-1319765 GCA_020284085.1 Aporrectodea caliginosa
ATTACATTTAGAATGTAATTGATACAACACTGCTTTTTAGGAGTTTTTCCAGGCGTTCTTTATCGGAAGCCAGCGTGAGACCCCACCAGGATGGGGAGGCATATAGAAGTTTAGCAACGGTAGTGGCTTTGGTTACATTATGGATGGATGAGGAAGAAAGGCCATGGGTTTTGAGTTTTCTGATAGCATAAAAAGAGGAGGAGCAAGTTGCTGTGAGGTGGTCTATATGGGCTGTGAGTTTGAGATTATCTTGAAGGATGACACCCAGTATTTTCAAAGTTTTAACTCGGGTAATACTAGGCAATGGAGGAGGAGGGTCAAATTGGTGTCGAGGGCGGAAAATGATCATTTCTTTAGATTTAGAGCTATTTAAGGTAAGGTTATTGGCAGAAGCCCAGGTAGAGATTAAATGCAGTTCAGATGGAATAGTATGAGCTTGAGAGGAACCAGTAAGGAGGTAAGTGTCGTCTGCAAATTTGAGCATAAGATTAAGGGGCTGAGCAGGGTGCAGGTCTGAACCAGTAATGGAGAAATTGGTAGGTCCTAAGACAGAGCTTTGAACTATACTAGCATTGATTTTGAGCAGAGATGAAGAGTGACCTTTGAATATAGTGAGGTGTGAGCGTTCAAGATGATATTCAACTAGCCAGTTATAGATTTGGTCTGGGATATCAAGAGTGGAGATTTTGTCAAATAGGGCAGAGTGCTTAACAGAGTCAAATGCTTTGGAGAAGTCAAGGGAGATTATTGAGACATATTCATTGGTTTTCAGGAGGATTTATGTACGATGTATGATAGATATGATGGCTGCAGAGGTGGAACCAGTGGGTCTGAAAGCAAATTGATCTGAAACTAGGGATTCAAAGGGAGCTTGAGTATGGGTAGGGTATATAAATCTCTGAACTATTTGTTTTTCGACTATTCTGGAGTGAACAGGGAGGATGGAAATTGGACGGAAGTCAGCATTTTGAGAGGGGGAGTTTGTTTTAGCTTTTGGCCGAATGATGGCTACTTTCCATTGGGGAGGGATAAAGTGGGATATAGGAATGAGAGATTGATAAGGATCTCGGGATTATAAGTAACTTTTAGATAGATCTAAATAAAATTGATAAATAAAGCTGTCGTTTTTAAGTCACCAGCTGCAAAGTGTAACGGTAAGCAAAAGTTCACACTCCTCACACTTTCTGATACAGCATTTCACATTTATAAACAAATTAAGCAATTCGCCATAGCCTAAACACCACGGTATGTGCATCAGAAAAATTTATAAACAGCATTATAGATGCCTAAGTTCCTGCAAATTTATTTTCTTCTACGCAAAAAAAATCATATTTTCGCAGTGTATACTTGTAATCGCAAATGTAACCTTAATTTATAGATTTCTTTAGCGACCAAAAAAGCTAAGTCACGGTAGCCAGCGTATTCACAGGTAATCAGTCAAAACAAAAAAATTTAACCTATATAAAAATTCTATTTGCAGAGGATCAAGATCGAAAGGATCAGGCAGGCAGACATTCAGCTGCGGTGTTAAGTGCATGGTTGGTGGTAACAGTATTGAAGTGTTTTTCGTTTCACTCACTGTTTTGTAATTAAATGGAAGAAATGAATCAAGTCTATGAAGTCACTATTGATTAATATTACTTTAGGAAACTCATACAATTAAATACTATGTATTGGCTTTGCCTTGGTAAACCTAATTCTAATATTATATTAATTTTTGCCATAATGCTCAATAAAGCCACTTCAACTAAGTCAGGCTTCTTTCTTAGGCAACGTTTATAACGTGTCCCAATCCCCAATGAGTGGAGCCCCAAAATAAAACCTGCGTAGGGCCCCAGATATCCTTGGGACGGGTTTTACTATCATTTGAATTTCTTTCTTTTTATTTACTCTATAACGTTTGTCGTGTGGGTTTTGCTTTTGCAACAGCAAATGGGCTGGTTATTCCCTTTCGCTCAGAATTTACCGACTGTCGATATATCGTCGAAAGGAATAATATATATATATATATATATATATATATATATATATATATATATATATATATAAGATGCCTTTTCTTTTACTTCCTCGTCCAGGGAGGTTACTTTGTAGGGACCGGGAGCAAGTCCTTGGCGCACAAGTGCTCTGCAAAAATTATAACTGCATCTGCGCTGCCGCCGAGGCGTGTGCACTTCACAGCTTTGGAAGAAGGGAGATATCAAAATAATGCAGTTGTATTGTACTTGCATATTGTGCTAATGCGTTAAAACGATCCAGCCCGCAAATAGTCTGTTCATCTATTTCTTCTTGGCAATAATTCAATGTAAAAAAACAATTTTAGAAATACTACTGTCAATAATTATTAATAATTTTGTCTTAAATCTTAGTTGATGGATCACGGTAAGATATATTCGCTAGATGACAGGGCATTCTTTAATAAAATCCAGCATACTTGACGTCGAAGTGAAACAGTTTACGCGTTCGCCATTTTGTGCTGCTGACAGAATATTGGAAATTCGATTTACTGCCAAACCTGGTAAGATTCTAAAATCATTATATTATTCACTAGACAACTCATTTGGTAAAAGATTACATTGGCTCGGTCGCCGATATGACCCAAGTAAACAAAATGACCGCCCCAGATTCAGAAAGAATAGAGAGCTCTACCTACACTATGTCTCAAGACGTCTCGAGACAGGTTTTTCGATGTCTCGGTCTCGGTCTCGGACCCCACTGTCTCGGTCTCGGTCTCGGTCTCGAGATCATTTCTCGACTTTTTGGAAACTGTCTCGAAACTAAAGTCTTGTCTTTTTGGAAACTGTCACGAAGCGAAAGTCTCCAAAGTTCTCGTACAAATCTGTATTTTGTTCGGAACTTCGTACAGTATTGCGCTGTAAAATTGTCTTGTGCAGAATGGATAACGGTGTTTCTGGTATTAAGATTTAAGAGTATTGAAAAAAGCAGTCTTAAGTTTGCACTTTCAGTCCAAAATTTCCAAATATCTTAAAATGTCTCATAAAGAACCTGAAATCGTGAAATTTGCATTCACGCAGTTTGAAATCAATGAAAACCAAAATAAATGGCATGTCGTTCGTCGTTTGTGTAAACTTTGTAAAGCCAACACAAGCGAAACTCTTTTAACAACATCCAGTTTCTCAAGGTGAGTGATGTGACTAATATGTCTCTAAATCGCTAATAGGCCTAAGACCTATATGGAATTTTGTTGTTTTAAATTTTAGAATCAATTAGAAGATTTCAGAATGGCTGAAATATTTAATTTCTTTGTAGTTTATACAATTCAGGTGATTGGCTGATTTAAGTGACTTGACCCTTGTATTAGACTTAAAAAGTTGAGAAAAATTGTTTCGGGACTTGGGTCCAATGTGCATTTCACTCGTTTTGAACTGTCTCGAACTGTCTCGGACCTGGTGTCTCGTCTCGGTCTCGGTCTCGGACCCCATTGTCTCGGTCTCGGTCTCGAACCCCACTGTCTCGGTCTCGGTCTCGGTCTCGAGTTTTATGTCTCGTATACAAGTCTGGAAAGAATAGAGAGCTCTACCTACACTGTACCTACAAACAGCCTAATTTCATCTGTTATTAAACTGTAAAGACAACAAAACTGGCAGACTTGACATTCATTTTTACTCAATCTCATCACCTGTGTTTTCTTTTTCTTTCTATTCTTCAGATGTATTGTTAAACCTCAACATAAACCGAATATTTAAGACTGTTGTCCCTTTTATCTATGTAGTAATTTGTATTTCAGTTCTCACTTTTTAATAATGTCTTCTATAAAAATAAATGGGAACTTGTGAAAAAATGTACCATCTTTTAGTTGTGCTACTTCTAGAAACGACTATGAAGATCTAAGATGGGTGTTATTTAGAAATGACTTGGTTTTAGTTGGCCTTTGTCGTGGAATGGTGTACTTCTAAGTTCTGGTTCACACCATTATGTTTGAGATACAGATGTAACATTAACGGAGGGTTTATGCAAGTCAACATCTTAGCAGATAATTACTTGTTGAATTGCTGAAACTTTTCTTCCCCATTATTACTGCCTAGCCATTCAACTACGAATGGAGAACAGTCATTGCACTGTGATGACCTGAAATGAAATTATCATCTATATTTTTACATAATATAGGCTACAAATTAAATTGTTACTGCTCGTTTTAGCAAATAAAGGAAGAAGGCAATCTACATTCTGCAAGACAAAGTCTACATCTCACTAATCTTTATCACGAACATTACAGTTGATTTATTTGAATACAACTCTGGCTGTAGTCAACCAGTTCATCTTGAGCTAAAATCATCCTGAACAATAGCAAACAGGTGTTCTGTTATACAGTGGTTGGATAGCTTCAATATTTCGTATATATATTCGTTTATTTGAAAAATAGACAAATCCGGGTGGCACACCGCACCCAGTTACATGTCGAAGCATAAACCAGGCAAATGAAATAATAAATGAAAAGAGTTAACAGAACTCTGTCAGTGATCACGGGCAAAGAGGATTCGTCATAGAGTTTTTCTGTGTGACAAATTTCTAACTTTACACGAAAAAACTACAACTGACAGATCTGCAACATGGACCCATCTTGTAAACATCTGAAAGGCAAACTTAAATGAAGTCGTCGATAATGTGAGAAAATGGACACTGCTGGTGTTGGAAGGGCTACGATAACAACAATTGCAGAGACTTTTACACAGGTTTTGTTATCATTGAAGTACATATGAAAACTCGTGCTGTTCAAGGGCCATACACTATCAACTGTGTCTAGAATCTGGTGATTGGAAAGTGCATATGAATCATTCTGTGAAAAACCACACAGATATAAATTATTTAAGAAACCTTATGCTCAAGGTGATCATCTGACACTTGATCACATAACCCATACCAGTGGAGAAAAACAGTGAAATTATCAAATAAGGGAATATCCTGACTTTAATATCTCAACCCGAAAGGGAGAAAACAAAGCAGAAATGCTGTAAGTCATTTTATCAGGGTAGTAATCTGAAAAAGCACACGAGAAGACATAATGGAGAGAAATATGTCAGTATTGTGAGGATTCATTTACAACAGTAAGTGGTTTCATGGTCAACATGAGAACCCATACTCGCGAAAAACCAAACAGGTGCCATATATGTCAAAAATCATTTACAGTTGTCAGTACTCTAAAGATTCATCTGAGAACTCATACAGGAGAAAAGCCTTTCATGTGCCAGTTATGTAAGAAATCATTTGCTAGAGGTGGTACTCTGAAAGTGCACATGGGAACCCATAGTGGTGAAAAACCATACAGGTGCCAGTTGTGTCAGAAAATATTTGCTCAACGTGTTCATCTGAAAGAGCACATGAGAACCCATACTGGTGAAAAAAAATACCAGTGTCATTTATGTCAAAAATCATTTGCTATCAGTGAATCTCTGAAAAGACACATGAGAACCCATACTGGCGAGAAACCATACAGGTGCCAGTTATGCCAGAAATCATTTACAGTAATCAGTAGTCTAAAGATTCATATGAGAACTCATACAGGAGAAAAACCATACATGTGCCAGTTATGTCAGAAATCATTTGCTAAAGAAGATCATCTGAAAACACACATGAGAACCCATACTGGGGAAAAACCATACAGGTGCCAGTTATGTCAGAAATCATTTACTCAAGGTAGTAATCTGAAAACGCATATGAAAACCCATGCTAGTGAAAAACCACACAGGTGCCAATTATGTGTGAGATCATTAGCCGACGGAGGTAATCTGAAAAAGCATATGAGAACCCATTCGGGTGAAAAACCATACATATGCCATTTATGTCAAAAATCATTTGCTCAAGGTGAATCTCTAAAAAGAAACATGAAAACCCATACTGGTGAAAAACCATACAGGTGTCAGTTATGTGAGAGACCATGTAGTGATCATAGTACTCTGAAAAAGCACATGAGAACCCATAGTGGTGAGAAACCATACAAGTGCCAGTTGTGTTCAAAAGCATTTGCTCGAGGTGGCGATATGAAAGCGCACATGAGAACCCATACTGGTGAAAAACCATACAAGTGCCAGTTGTGTTCGAAAACATTTGCTCAAGGTAGTCCACTGCAACGTCACATGAGGACCCATACTGGTGAAAAGCCATACAAGTGCCAGTTGTGTCAGAAAACATTTGCTGGAAGTAGTGGTCTGACAAAGCACATGAGAACCCATTATGACGAAAAACAGTATAGGTGCCAGCTATGTCAGAAATCATTTAGTGAAGGTAAAACTCTGAAAGGGCATATGAGAACCCATACTGGCGACAAACCGTACAGGTGCCAGTTATGTCAGAGATCATTTGCTGACGGTAGTAATCTGAAAATGCATATGAGAACCCATACTGGCGAAAAACCATATACATGTGCCATTTATGTCAAAAATCATTTGCTAGATATGATTATCTGAAAAGTCATATGAGAACCCATACTGTCGAAAAATTATACAATCGCCAATGTTGTCAGAAACCATTTACCGTAGTCTGTACTCTAAAGAATCATGCATTGAGAACTCATGCAGGAGAAAAACCATACCTTTGTATGGTTTGTAATAAGGAATTCACACTAAATGGAACTCTAAAGAAACACATTAGAACTCATGCAACTGAGAAGCAACACACACGTAATAAACCTTATGCCAAGAGCAGTTCTTCAGCAAAGCAGCTTGCACGCCATGAAGGAACACAACCACAGGATTTCAATTTGGAAAGTGTAGTATCTGCTCACCTGTCTGGTCATTTCATCGCGTCTAGTAGTAGAGGCGTTGTTGGTTCTTCAGCGAAGCAGAATACTCTACATGAGGGAACACAGCCACAGGATCTTGAAATGGGAAGTGAAGTAATTGCCAACCTATCTGATAATTTTATCACATTTAGTAGTACGGGCGTTATTGGTAAACCAGATGAACGTTTCTCAAGGAACATTTATCCGGATTCTAGTGGAATTGCAGATCGTTTACAGAACATTACAGATGGAGAAATTATTTTATGCAAATTCAAATCTGAGGTTATGTCTAGATCTTTTGGATGTGGTATTTGTGACGAATTGTTTGAAATAGAGAAAGAATTTATGGAGCATTGTTTTAGCCATCGATTTTCTCCACCTGTCGACTTGTTCTGAAGATAATTACAGATAATTTCAGTTGCAAACAGCAGGCATTCAGATGTAGATAATCAGAGGTTCCTCCTTATATGCACCACATGGCAAAGGTGTTGCTTTCGTCTGACGTAGGCCCTAATTGTTAGGCGGTTGAATTGCTGCAGGTCATAAAAATTGAAGTTTGTGCTATGGTTCGTTAAGACGCAGTAAAGTCTTTTGTTCTGGGTTCCACTACTTTACAACTTTTTTGTTAAATATTGAACTTAGCTGCACAAAGACGTCTGCTTTACTAGTTATTTAATAGAGTGCTTAGCAGTACATCATTTTGTGAGACTGTTTTTGGATTATTGATAATTAGCCTGTTGTCATTGCATTCATTTTGTATTAATTAATTTTCGAAATTTATTAGCTTATTCTACTTAGATTCTGTGTTGGACGTTTTCTTTGTTGATTACGGATGATTAAAAGTAATGTGTAATCGAGATTGTCATGTATTCTGTGTATTTCGTGTTTGCTGTGTTTGGTCAATTTTATTATACACTTTGTTCATTCATTAGCCTCTAAATATATAAGCCATTTATATCCTTGATGGACGCGGTAGTGTAGCGGTATGTTCTGTGCCTTGTAACCGGGGGTCGCAGGTTCGAATCTACCTCAAGCTAAGTTGCTCACCCATAATTGTCTGTGGCAACGGGAAACCACCTCATTCATCTCATAAAAGCAAATGGATCTTCGGGCAGAGAACTCGTCATCCTTGTACGAAATAGAAACTGATACTGGACTTTTCTTCGAAATCATGCGAACTTGACTTACTTCCTCCATTCTTAGTTAATGAATTTATAGGTGAACTTGTTCCGTTTTCGATAATTCTATGTAACTCTTCGTTGGCCCATGGCTTCTTACCTGCACTACATAAAAGGGCTGTGGTTTTCCTTCTATCAAGCGACAAGCTCTTCAATCTTTACCCTGGCTCCCCTTCAAATAATTACCGCCTTATCTCAAACTTGTCTTTCATCTCGAAGCTTCTTGACAAATGTGTGTCTGTTCAACTGGTCCACTACCTCGACCTATAGACTCTATTGCCTCCTTTTCATTTCTCTGGTCTTAGCTTAGTTTAATTTAAGATTGCTAATGGTCATGTATGCTCATTTATAGATATGGTCAGTTCAGAAAGAGTGCTGTCAATGTCGGAAGCAGGGACCAGCAAGTATACTATAGCTATCGTCGGCATATTTAGGGAGACGGTTTCCACTGTATTTAGGTTTAAGGCTAGAAATGGCTATGACAACATCAGTAGGTCGAAGAGCAGAGCCTTGTACTAAACTGACATTAATGGTACAGAGGGGAAAGATTTCGGAAGACAAGCAGCTCCTAACGACTAGGGTGTATGGGGAGCGTCGTAAGTTCCCCCATCGGGGTCTGGGGTGGAGCCCCAGAAGCCGACGCAATGTTGAGCATTTGATACCAAATGGAGTGCATTTTGGGCTCTTGTTTGCCTCACAATTTTCAAAAGTTGGGGGACCGTCCCGACCTATTCGAAAGTTGGGGGGCGAGTCCCACTGGTCCCATAGGGTGGTTGCGCCTATGGCTGGATGGTGAAAAGTTCGCAACGTTAATGCGCTATAGTGAGCCAACTTTCCAACTATCTGTTCACCTATTTCAACCTAGTATTATGTAGATGTAGAGAATAGCAAATTTCTAATTTGGTCCGTTTATAAATTTTACAAAAGCCTAAAATATTGGCTGATGTGACACGTGAAAATATATTCGCTAGAGGACAGGATATACTTTAACAAAATTGGACTTACTTATCGTCGTAGTGAAACACTTTCATCGTTCGCCATTTTGTGCTGATGACAGTATGATCGAACCACCAGATTACGAGAAATTCGATTAAGTACCACACTGGTTAGATTCTAAACTCCGTGCATATAATTTAGTCGACAAATACATTTGGTTAATGAGAGAGTTCCTAAATTATGATTTAAGCTGAATGTTTTATTTGCCCGTAGACGATGGCTAGAAATTTAGGCCTTCTCAGCTCACACGCTCCTCCGGGTAAAATGCTGATTTGCTGATTGCTGATTTGCTAGGGGTAAAATGCTGATTAGAGAATGCTGATTGGTCAGCATTTGACCTACCAGCCCAACCAGCAAATGAAAGAGTAAAATGCTGACTGAAAGCCAGGCAAGCACTGATCACAAGTCAATACACTGTTGTTTTCAATATTGTTTAATTAACAAATATGAAGCTGTTAATTTTAGACATTGAAGTCCAAACAAGCAGTGAAGAAAGACGACTATGCACTTTGTTGTAAGATGTTGATGTTTTCAAGATTGTTTTAATTAACAAATATGAAGCTGTTAATTTTAGACATTGAAGTCCAAACAAGCAGTGAAGAAAGACGACTATGCACTTTGTTGTAAGATGTTGATGTTTTCAAGATTGTTTTAATTAACAAATATGAAGCTGTTAATTTTAGACATTGAAGTCCAAACAAGCAGTGAAGAAAGACGACTATGCACTTTGTTGTAAGATGTTGATGTTTTCAAGATTGTTTTAATTAACAAATATGAAGCTGCTAATTAATACATTGAAGTCCAGGCACGCAATGAGCAAAGAAGACATATACACTGTTGTTTTCAATGGGGTATTTTAATCAACAAATGCAAACTTTTAAAAGACTATAAATACTCCAAATTATTGTGTAGCCTATTATAAGTTTTGGAAAGTTCACATAGATTGGATGGAAAGAATTGCAGACATGAGTGATATCTACAAGTGCTTTAATAGTCAGTCAGTAAATGCAATTGTTAATCGACCGACAGGAGGATCAATTCTTCATTATTCGTGGTCCAAAGATTTTAAGAAGGATGATTGGAAAGTATTTCTAACTGAAAGAAAAACTACATAAATTTGTGATATGTGCATATAAGCCATTTGGTAATTAGATGTTACTAAAGACCTTAAAATAAATTTTGATTTTTCAATATTTATTGGAGCAGCATTTTACCAACCAATCAGCATACATAAAATAACACATCTGTTAATGATACATGTAATAATAACATATGTGATTGATAAATTATAATAAAGAGCGATTGTTACATTCTGTTGTTACAATCAGCATTTTCTAATCAGCAATTTACCCACCAATCAGCATTTTTCTAATCAGCATTTTATCTGTCCCCAGTCAGCAAATCAGCATTTTACCCGTGTCCCGCTCCTCCTACTTTCAAATCTGGCATATCCGTGCCATTCGCAAAGATCAGATTCTGTCTCATCATCCACCTTGACTTCTATGGTCCATGTAATTGTCTGTTCCAGAATTGACTATTGCAATTCTGTTCTTATACCTTCGCGGTAATCCCGTAGTTTAGGTTGGTAAATTATTTTAATGTCATAACTCATAAGTGCCGCACTTGACGTTGCTATGCAAGCAGTCTACCTATGTCCATGATAACTACCATCAATCAATTTAATCGAAAAATTATTTTAATCAATCCAACTTCCATTTAATGAAAAATTACCGCAAATTCAATTTAGCCCAAGAAATATTTTTGTCAACGGAACTTTTATTTAAGGAAAGAACTCTCATGGATCCAGCTTCCTTACGGAAACAATTATTTTCATGAATTCAGCTTCTATTTAAACACAGAAATTGTTTTATCAATCCCACTTCCATTTAGGGAAACAATATTTTTCATCAATCCAGCTTCCATTTTAAAATGACCATGTGAAATAATTTACCAACCTAAACTACGGGATTGCCGGATTTCCCAAGGTCTGCATTATTATACCCAAATCCCAACCCGTAGAGCACCTCATAAAATATATGCTATATAGTAAAACTAGAAGTTGGATGAGCACTGAAACCATGGTATTGATGCTAAATTATTTTAGTAAAACTAGAAGTTGGATGAGTGACCAGAATATTTATCGTGTAAGTAGAAGTTGTATGAGGCATGGAAATATGTTATAGTAGAAATAGAAGTTAGATGAGCAATGAAAACATGGCTAAAATAATTATGTGTTTAATATTTATGAAGTGCTGTATGGGTTGGGATTTGGGTAAATGCCGCCTGTCCCACATCCAGTCAGTTCTCAATGCTTCTGCCAGATTGACTGCTTGTCTTCATAAATTCTCCCATATCTCCTAGTTTGTGATCAATCAATGCCTGGCTTCCTCTCGCAGCTTGAATTTAGTTTGAAGTTCTTGTCCTAGTCCTTAAGTCCAAATTTGGCATTGCTCCTGAATATCTTAGGGATCACATTCGCCCCCTCTCTCTGCAGTCTCTCATTGACCTCTCCGCTGCTTGCATACATGTTCCACGAGTTAGGACTATATATAGTATGGCCCAAGCTAGATCTTTTGCCACCATTGGGCCCCGCTGTGGTCCTATGGAATGCCCTTCCCTCCTCTGTATGTGCTACCATTCCTTCTGGGTCTCTTCTTATAGCTTTCTCTCTCCTCAAAACTTTCTTCTTTATGGGTTCTCGCACTGGGAGCACTGCTGAATGGCCACTGCTGTGAGCGGTGCTATATAGTATATAAATTAATAAATACAATACAAATACAATACATTCTGACGAACATTATACCATTTGATGTCGTTAGATGCAGTCATTCGCCTTTCTTTGTTTTTTACTCTTTGGTTAACATGAGTAAATAAATGATGTAAAGTGGGACAATTAAGCAATCTGGTTAAGCCGTAGTTTACGATGCCAAATTATTTTGTATTGTCACTTTAAAATGGATGTACGATTGGTGAAAATATTTGTTTGGCTAAATGGAAGTTGGATTGATGAAATTGAGTCTTTGCTTCAATAGAAGCCAGATTCAAGAAAATAATTTGTTTCTGTAAAAAGCAGATGCATTGATGACAATAATGCTGTGCTTAAATAGAAGGGGATTTATGAGATATAATATCTTGCTTAAACTGCAGCTGGATTAATAAATGTTCAGTATTTTTTTATTAAATGGAAAATGGATCATAGAAAATAATTTTTGATGAAATTGAACCTGGATTGATGACAGTTGTCATGGACATTGGTGGGCTTCTTACGGTTATCCCGTAGTTTACGTTGATAAAATATTTTAATGTCTTCAGTAAATTGCCGTACTAGATTTGCTGGTAAAGTTTAGCATTCTATCAATGTCCATGATCTACTTGGCTTGAATCCAGCTTCCATTTAAGAAACATTTTTTCATCTATCGAGCGCCTCTGTTTGAATACAAAGAATTATTGTCATTCAATACAACTTCTATTTAACCAAGAAGTTTTTCCATAGATTTAACTTCTATTTAAGCAAAGAATTAGTTTCATCAATCCAACCTTCATTTAGGCCAACAATTATTTTCATCAATCCAGCTTCCATTTAAATTTGACAACATAAAATAATTTATCAACGTAAACTACGGTTTTACCCTACTTACTTAGCAATGTAAAGTACGGCATTGAAGACATTCAATTATTTTGGCAATGTAAACTACGTGATAACCAGTAATCTTAAATGAGCCTCTTACTGTTACTTCTACATAACATATGTATGGATTGATTTTTGGTACTTGTTCTATGGATATTGTCTAGGTCGATAGATACAGGATTTTGATTTATTTCATGACTTAATGAACAATCATAATTTACGCTCATTTTGTTTCCTACAGAGAAATTGTTAAGAGGAAATAAATGAGTGAAATAATTATGTATCATAATGACACAGTAATTTTGGTAATCCCCCAGTTTAGGTGCTCTTATTATTTATCAGTGCACAGTGGCATCCTTTGCATTATTCTTACTGCATAAATAGTAGAATTAATTGCATAATTAGAAACTGGATTGATTAAAAGAATTCTTTGCATAAATAGCAGTTGGATTGATGAAAAGAATTCTTTGCGTAAATAGAAGTTGTATAGATGAAAAGAATTTTTGCGTTACAATGGAAGTTGCATTAGAAGAGTTTGGTGTTTAAATGGAAGTGTGGATTGATGAAAATATTTTGTTTCAAATAGAAGTTAACATAATTCCAAATGGAAGCAATGAAATGACATTTGTTTTTGTGATTAAGCAAGAAATGTTGTTTTTGTACTTTTCTTTTTTTGCATATATTTTATATAACTTAGTGCAATAATAAATTTGTAGTGTATACAGAAAGAAAATTGTTTGAAATTACGACTACATCATTTATTAAATGTGTACTTGAAATGAAGTCTCCAATTAATACTGTATAAAACTTTGAGCATAACATATTTAAACGAGATAAGACTGAGGAACAAGGCCTGATTTTAAATAATGTGTTTGACCAACTGCGGTATTTTTAGATCATGAGACAGACCCAATTTGAAAGAAATGCTCTTCTAAACTGGACGACAATCATCAATTTAGTATCTTCGTACAGGGGTTATACATTCATATCCTGATGTATTTTTCCTGTGACTCTAATCAGAGACAACACTCTGGAGTTTCTGTAGATTGGACTTGATGATGCCAATAAGAATCAAGTTACAGTAATCCACAGTTTACTTTTATCATGGAATGTTGTATTTCTAAGTCCATGTGGCAAGTCATTCTGATTTGAGATACAGCTGTAACATAAATGGTTTAAGAAAGTCAACACCTTAGCAGAAAATTAGTTAGCGAATTCCTGAAACTGTGCCTCCCTATTATTGCTAACTAGTCATTCAACTGGGAATGCAGAACAGTCATTCTACTGTAATGAGTAACAGTGAAACTATTTTCTACATTTTTAGAATATACAAAAAGGTTGTTTTTCTTTTTGTTTTCTCAAGTACACAAAGAAGAAAAGCTGCATCCTGGCAGAGCTTCAAGATTCAGTTGTAAGTTGCAAGGCAAGGTCTACATCTACAGTGGATTTATTTATCTGAGTACAACTTTCGCTATATTCAGCTAGTTCATCTTCAGTTAAAATCATACTGGTGCTCTATTACATAAAGGTTAGATATTTCGTCATAGAGTATTTTTCTGTGTGACTAATTCTGCCTTTCGCTTGACAAAATAACTACTTATGACAGATGAAACATGAACTCTTCTTGTAAGCGGAAAATTAAATGAAGTCGTCGATAATGTGAGAAACGGCACAGTGCTACTATTGGATAGGATATAACAACAACAATTGCAGAAACTTTTACCCAGGCTTTGATAGCTTAGAAGTGCTTACTAAACTTGTGCTCTTCAAGAGTCATACAAATCCCAATTTTGTCTCTAATCTGGTGGTTGGAGCAGCACATACGAATCACCTTAAGAAAATCACGCAGATGTCAATTATTGCAGAAACCGTATGCTGAAGGTGATCAATTGGCGGCTCATCAAAGAACACATACCGAAGAAAAGCAGTGAAATTGCCTGATGACGAATAAGACAACCCATATTGGAGATACACCATACAAAGATCAGTTTTGTGAAAAATTAGTTACTACAGTAAGTGGTCTGATGGTGCACATGAGAATCTAGAATGGCGAAAAAAATATAGGTGCCAGTTATGTCAGAAAACATTTGCTGAAAGTGGTAGTCTGAAAAGACACACGAAAACCCATACTGGCCAAAAACATACAGGTGCTATTATTTTATATCAAAGACATTTTCTGATGTAGCAATCTTAAAATGCACATAAGAACCCATAAAGGTGAAACACCACACAGGTGCCAGTTATGTCAGAAAACATTTGCCTCGGGTAGTCATCTGAAAACGCACATGAGAACCCATACTGGTGAAAAACCATACAGGTGCCAATTGTGTCAGAAAACATTTGCTCAAGGTGGCGGTCTGAAAACACACATGAGAACCCATACAGGTGAAACACCATACAGGTGCCAGTTATGTCAAAAATCATTTGCCAAATGCGGTCATCTTAAAACGCATATGAGAACCCATACTGGCGAAAAACCATATAGCTGCCAGTTGTGTAAGAAACATTTGCTCAAGCTATTCATCTAAAAACACACATGAGAACCCATACTGGCGAAAAACAATACATGTGCCACTTGTGTCGCAAAAGATTTTCTCAATGTGGTGAGATGAAAAGTCACATGCGAATTCATACAGGAGAAAAACCATACAAGTGCCAGTTATGTCAGAAATCATTTGCTCATGGTAGTCAATTGAACAGTCACATTAGAACCCATACTGGAGAAAAACCATACAAGTGCCAGTTATGTGAGAAATCTTTCACTAGACATAATACTCTGAAAGAACATATGAGAACCCATACTGGCGAAAAACCATACATGTGCGAGTTGTGTCACAAAACATTTGCTCATGGTTATACTTTGAGAAGACACATGATAACCCATACTGGCGAAAAATCGCACAGGTGCCAGCTATGTCAGAAGTCGTTTAATCATGGTAGTGCTCTGAAAGTGCACATGAGAACCCATACTGGAGAGAAACCATACATATGTCAGTTTTGTGAAAAATCAGTTGCTACAGCGGGTGGCTTGACAGCGCATATGAAAACCCATACTGGCGAGAAACCATACATGTGCGAGTTGTGTCAGAAATCATTTCCTGATGGTAGTCAGCTGAAAAGGCACATGAGAACCCATACTGGAGAGAAACCATACATGTGTCAGTTTTGTGAAAAATCATTTCCTACACCGGGTGGCTTGACAATGCATATGAAAACCCATACTGGCGAAAAACCATACATGTGCCAGTTGTGTCAGAAATCATTTAGTGATGGTGGTAATCTAAAACTTCATATTATGAGAACTCATACTGGAGAGAAACCATGCAAATGTCACTTTTGTGAGAAATCATTTGCTACAGTAGGTGGCTTGATGGTGCATATGAAAACCCATACTGGCGAAAAACAATTCATGTGCCAGTTCTGTCACAAAGCATTTGCTCAATCTAGTCATCTGAAAACACATATGAGAACCCATACTGGTGAAAAACCATACTTCTGCCAGTTGTGTCACAAAAGATTTGCTATACAGTGTCATCTGAAAACGCACTTGAGAACCCATTATGGTGAAAAACCATTCAGGTGTCATTTATGTCATAAATCATTTAATGATGGTAGTAATCTCAAAACTCATGTGAGAACTCATACACGAGAAAAACCATACACAAGGGAGGTTTGTAATAAAGGATTCAACGAAATTGGAAATCTAAAGAGTCACAGAGGAACTCATGCAACAGAGAAGCAACACACTCATAATGAACCTTATAATAAAAAGAGCAGTACTTCATCGAAGCAGTTTCAACTCTGTGATGGTGAACAGCCACAGGATCTTCAAAAGGAAAGGGAAGTAATTGCTAACCTATCTGATCATTTCATTACATATGGTAGTACTGGTGTTATTGATAAACGAGATGAAAGTATCTCAAAGAACATTTGTACGGATTCTAGTGGAATTGCAGGTTGTTTACCGAAAATTAGAGATGGAGAACGTCGGAATATTAGGAAATTCAATTTTCCTGTGGATGCAGAAGCGTCTTTGTCAAAATCATTTGGATGTGGTATTTGTGGCGAAATGCTTGAAATAGAGAAAGAATTTCTGAAGCATTGTTATAGCCATCGATTTTCTCCACCTGTCAACTTAGTTGCTGACCTGTTCTAAATTAGGATTCCGTATAACTACAGTTGACAGAGTTGTAATTTTGAAAAAAAAAAAAAGCTATAGGATGGGCGCCTAATAGGCTGCCTAAGAAAACATGTTATGCGTGTTTTCTTATGGATGCCATAGTCAGTTGTCGAGGTGCTTGTGACGACTTATTGGATTACGCTCGTCTGCTCGTGGAATTGTTGATGAAGCCAAAAAATAGAGGAGTTTAATCCATCAATTTCGAAAGTTTAGTGGTTGAACTTTGAGGCTAAGGTAGCCGTCACGGTTCATTGACGCGTGACTAGGCGAACCATACGACACTACGACAAGGATACCGCCAACATGGGGCACGATCACTGCTACTGCTGCCATCTACTGATCGCTGCCCGTCGGCCCGAGGAAGAGTGCGTTCAACAACATGAGACAGCAGCTACCATCGCTCACCCTAATGGTTCGTTCCTGCATAGCTTCAGACGGGGCACTGCAGTGAAACAGTCTACACTGGGACGTTTTCAGTGAACACCGCGGATGTATTCTCTGCATCTGGTGTTGTTGAAGCGCCTTCGACCTGGTCGGCGTCGTCGATGATCAAACGCCTCGGACTGTTGAACTCTGTGGCATCGAGTGGAAACTCCGTCTACCGAGCAGTACTATCAACCACAATTTCCGCCTTTTGTCAGAAGTCTGCACAGCATCCAACCTCGATCGAACGACAATAACATCTATCCATAGAAGATCGGACTGTTATTCCACGAGCCTCTTGGCAGTTTAACCATCATTGACTAGTGGTCCCTTGTCTTACTCGGTTATCTACTATTATTTTTATTGTTCTCATCTGCTATTATGTGCGTTGTGTAACTTGTTGCGGTGTGTCAACAAGGTTTTTCAATAAACGAATATACAATAATGTTGACAATAGAATTTAAACATACATGATTACGGTAATTACTTTGTACCACTTTCATTTCAAACTACATTCGAGATGCAGTAAGCAGTAGGCATTCTGATATAGAGAATCCAGAAGTTCCTCCTTATATGCACTACATAACAAAGGTGTTGCATTCTTCTCACGTAATTGTTAGGCTGTTGAATTGCTGCACTTCAGAAAAGTTAAAGTTTGTGCTCTGGTTAGTAAAGACGCAGTAAAGTCTTTAGTTCTGGATTCCACTACTTGATAACTTTGTCGTTAAATAGTAAATTTAGCTGCACAAATAAATATGATACACTAGCTATTTAATATAATAGAGCACGTAGCGTTTCTCATTTTGTGAGACTGTTTTTTGATTATTGATAATTAGCCTATTGTCATTGCATTCATTGTGTATTAATTAACTATTGAAATTAATTAGCTTATTCTACTTAGATTATGTGTTGGACGTTTTCTTTGTTGATTACGGAAGATAAAAATTAATGTGTAATCGAGATTGTCATGTATCCTGCGTATTACATGAAAACAGTGAAATTATCGATTAAGTGAATAGCCTAATGGCGAATACACGAATCCATTTAAAAATCATGTGCTTTTGAGAACTATACTGGCGAAAAACCATACGCATGTGGGGTTTATAATAATGATTCACACAAACTGAGACACAGAAGAACTCATGCAGCTGAGAAACAACATTCGCAATTAACGTTATATCAGGAGAATTTCTTCAACAAAGGAACAGCCACAGGATATTAAAACGGGAAATGAAATAATTTTTCACCTGATCATTTCGTCATATTTAGTAGTCTATAGGCGTTAGTAATTAACCAAATGAATGTTTATCAAAAGGATGTATTCGGATTCTTGTGGATAAGGTCTACTTTTACTTCAGTTTCAGCCTTTTAGTAAATAAGGTCATGTTGTAAATTGCACATACTCTTATTAAGCAGGACAAGGTCTAACATGGCAGTATGTTGTTCATCTTGTGGATAAAAGCAACAAACTTTGATAGCTTCAAGAAAACATATTTTAAGACTTTTCAACCAGAGGCATGCATAGTTAATTCAAGTGGGAACATAATAAAACAGATGGTTCAAAGTTTGCTAAAAAAAGTGCACATTTTGCAGAGTTGATGTGCAGCACATTACTACGCTGGGGCGCAGAAAATGTGGGCTTTTGCAACATAGCACATTTCTGAATCTGATTTAATCATTACATACATGCATCGACTCTATCTCTTTGCTCATATCTAAACATAATGTGCTTAAAGTCTTGCAGTGGCTCCCTATTGCTGAGCGCATCCAGTATACAATCCTCTTTCTGGTCTCCAAATCCCAGCTAGTTTGTGCCCAGAAATACCTCTTAGGCTCTATGAGAAAGTCGTTGTCTTCATGCCCTCTTTGGGCTCTTCAGATCGGTTTTATCCCTGTTTTAGGACTAGGACGGCTCTGACCCAACACCGGGCGTTTGCTTTGATGGGTCCCTCTATCTGGAATGACCTTACCGCTAAACTATTGACTGCTTTTTCATCATCTGTCTTTCGCTCTCTAGATGTGTTTAAATTCCCCCGGGGCTTCCATGCTGACAGCGCCTGTAAATAGTTATTATTAGAATGGTACGATACCATGTGTAGAGATTTGTGGGGCAAATCATATTGCGCCACCATAACAAACACTAATAGAGATTCAGTAGTGGTAGAGTGGACATTTATATGAGGCAGACATGGCAAGTCAACCGATGTCCTCAAGAAACCATTTCACAATTTCATAAATCATAATAATTATATCCAGTGGCGTCAATAGGGGGTGCGGACCGCACCAGGGTGTCACCATCGTAGGGGTGACACCAAAGTGAAAAAATGACTGTCTAAACAAATTTTGTGCAGAGTTTGAGCAGAAATTTATTATTTTTAAATTAACAGTAACAGACAACAAAAACATTTTGCGTAAGCCCAGCTTAAATGTATTGTATCGTTTTACCTAAAGCTGAAACTCTACACTAATTTACTTGTTAGAGCCTTCTAATGCACTACGGTCGCTATAGTCTGATAGCTGCCTTTGAAGAAGAGTTGAAGGTGCACATGTCCATTCCAAAATTGACTACAGTACTTTCTATGATGAAGTGTCTGAGAGTACACTTTTAATAGAAATACCAAGGCTGAGAAGGCATCTGAAAGCAGCAGAGGTGAATCTGAAGCCAAAGAGTGGGCAATATAAGACGTTTTGACATTCGTTGATGAATGGGGCTTCGTGGAATCGTCTCCATCCATTTCAGTAAGCCTACAATTATTTCTGACGATCTGTGTGTCTTTGGCTTTACGAGAGAGAAGCTTTTCAAAGCTTAAACTTATAAAGAACTATTTACGATCTACCATGGGACAGTCAAGGCTTTCCGATCTTGCGATATTATCAATTGAAAGTGAGTTCCCTGTTGCCGAAAGGCACTGATTTCGATTAGGTGATTCACAAGTTCGCAGTCTTGAAAGCCAGGAAAGGAAAGTTCTGATCTAGCAGTCTAAAGGATGTTCACTAAGTGTTGAAATGCTTGCGTATTTATTCCTTTTTTGAATTATTTCATTTATGAGTATATTGCCATATATTTTTAATTGCTAACCTGATTTTAATTGATAATATTCCTATATTACAATGTTTTAATAAATAATCAGCCAAAATTTCCAATTATTTTGCTTTATTATATAAAATTTGCCAATTTGTGACACTACTGTTAAATTATAATATAATTTTCTCTATTCTTTAAACATTATTTTATAAGGAGGCTTCAGGCACCTTCATTGCCCTCCACAGTCCACCAATATTAAATTTGCTCATTTGATTTTTAATTATGTAACTGCTGACCTTATGGTAAATGATTAGAATAAGAAATAAAATAAACGAAATATGCATTTGTAATATTTTAATTCTGCTAGTTGTTAATATCACTATTTTTACCATTACATTCTGTTATATACAGGAATTACGATTTACGGGTAACATTAGTACAAAAATACAATTTCGTGGGGCAGATTCATTGCTTGGTCTGGAAAGGGAGGGTGAGTGGACATGGGGTGCCACCATGAGTTACCGCACCGGGTGACACCAACCCTAGTGACGCCACTGATTATATCGGTTTGTAAACCGTCTTAACAAAATGCTCACTTGCAAGATGATGGGATGGTAGGCGACTCCCAACAGATCCACAACGCGCAGTGTACGGGTTAGATCCTCGTCCAAGGCGAATACTACAATACAACTGATCTTTGACATCGCCCTTCTTACTAAGGTTGCCCCAAGCTCAGAAGTGCCACACGCCTCGGCGGCGCAGAAGCAATTATATTGCAGAGCAATTGGGCGCGAAGGACTTGCTAAAAGGTCCATATTCGCAGGACGGCTTGAGGTTAATTCGAACCTGCATCCCTCCGGCTGCAAGGCACCGAACATTCCCCTACACCACGCGCCCCTCTGTTACTGTGTAGGGCTCCGCGACAACTCGTCTACAGACTTTTCGTCTACAGACTTTTCGTCTAGAGACACCGTTTACCTACATTTCGTCTACAATAGGCTATTTGTATCCATTACGGTTAATCAACAGATAATAATAATAATAATAATAATCTTCGTTTAATATCTTTCATTCTGACAATTACGCAGTATGATTACAAATCAGTATGAACGGATGATTACAAGTTATTACAGGAGTCGAATTTAACTGTATACGGCAGCCATGCAAGGCGCCCATCACGTCCTACATCTCATTTTACCAACGCGCCATCTCGCGAATGAATAGGCTGAGTGGACCTTTGGGAGGGTTCGGGAAGCGATCCCGCTACCTACTGCTCTTCACGCCAGTGATGTTACCACTGGTAATCCAGCTACACCAATCCAGCTTCTAGGAAATTGAAACTTAGTTACATCCATGCTTCCAGCTTGGTATCCAGCTTCTATTTACGGGGAAAATGCTTTCAATCAATCAAGCTTCATATTCGACACATCAATCTCACTTCCATTTAGGGAAGCAGGTTTTTTCATCAATCCAGCTCCATTATAAAGTGATAATATCAAATAACTTTGTGGACGAAATGTCTGTAGACGAAATGTCTGTAGACGGTGTCGTAGACGAAAAATCAGTATAGACGAATTGTCGTGACACCATTAAAAGGTTATCTCGTAGTTTAGGTTGGTAAATTATTTGAATGTCTTCAATGCCGTACTTCACGTTGGTAAGTAAGCAGTCTACTTATGTCCATAATAACTATCATCAATCCAGCTTCCGTTTCATGAAGAAATTTTTTAATCAATCCAGCTTCTATTTCATGAAAAATATGACCAAACTTCTATTTAACCAAAACAATATTTTTCATCAATGGAACTTTTATTCAGGCAAACAATTATTCTCATGGGTCTAGCTTCAACTTACGGAAACAATTATTTTCTTCAATCCAGCTTCCATTGCATCAAATGCTTAGTTTCATCAAACTAGCTTCTATTTCCGATAAAAATTATCTCCACCAATTCAACTTCTATTTAAATGCATACATGGTTTCATCAATCCCACTTTCATTTATGGAAACTATTTTTTCATCAATCCAGCTTCCATTTTAATATAGCGATATAAAATAATTTACCAACCAAAACTACGGGTTTACCATTTTATAAAGAGAATTGTCAATAATAATATTTAAAATTATAGGCCTCAAATCTTAGTTGATGGAGCACGTTGAGAAATATTCGCTAGATGACAGGATATACTTTCACAAAACCCAGCCTAGTTGTCTGTGAATTGAACCATTTAAATTGTTCGCCATTTTTTCGCACTAAACCAGATCATGTTGAAATTCGATTTACCGTCAATCCTCGGTGAGATTCTAAACTCTGATTATATAATTTACTAGACAAACTCATTTGGTAAAAGATTACTTTGGCTCGGTCGCCGATATGATCCAGATAAACAATATGGCCGCCCTAAATTCGGAAAAAGAATAGCTCTACCTACACGTTGGCCCAGTTAGCTACATTGGTAAAATCGTTGGCTTCGCGTCTCATGCGCCTCTGTGAAAGAGAGCATGCGGATTGCAGTTCGCTTCCCGATGCTGGCTTATTTCAGAGATTTAAATCTCGGGCTAGCACGGTCCTTGCACGTAGACCTTAAATGGCGTGGCGTCCATTCAAACGGGCGAGCAGTGGTGAAGGATCTCACCCGATCAATTCATTGAAAAATGAGCAGGTTCGAGGCCATAATTTTTACGATCGCTATAGAAAAACTGCGAACATTTACATTTACACTATGCCTACAAACAGCCTAATATCATCTGTTACTAAACTGTAAATATAACAAAACTGGTAAACTTGATGCTTCATTTTTACTCAATCTCATCACCTTTGTTTTCGTTTCTTTCTATTCTTCAGATGTATTGTCAAACCTCAACATAACCTCACGCCGGCGCCCCGGGTTCGCTTCCCGGTCGGGTCGGTTTATCAGAGATTAATTTCTCGGATCTTTACTGCGGGTGGCTCGGTCGCATTATAAACGTGGAGTACAATACAACACACAACACAATATACTGTGGCGCGGTGGTTTGGGTGTATGTTCGGTGCCTTGCAGCTGGAGGTTGCGGGTTCGAATCCACCTCAAAGCCGCAGCGTAGGGACCCTGGGCAAGTCCTTCACTCGTAATTGCTCATGCGCTTCGGCGTGAAACTCCGACTACAGCAGTAGTTGGGAGCGCCTCTGAATGGGAAATCTGGTAGGGGCGCTATAACAAGTGTTCAAATACAATACAATACAGTACAATAAACTGGACATTTAAGACTTTTGTTCTTTTTATCTCTGAAGTGATTTGTATTTCAGTTGTCACTTTTTAATCATGTCTTCTATAAAAATAAATATAACATGGGAGCTTGTGAAACAATTTACCAACTTTTAGTTGTGCTACTTGTGGAGACGATTATGAAGATCTAAGATGAGTGTGATTTAGAAATGGCTTGGTTTTAGTTGGCCTTTTTCGTGGAATGGTGTACTTCTAAGTCCTGGCGTCACGCTATTCTGTTTGAGACAGAGGTGTAGCATTAAGAAGGGTTTAAGCAAGTCAACATCTTAGCAGATAATTACTTAATGAACTGCTGAAACTTTCTTTCCCATTATTACTGACTAGCCATTCAACTACGAATGGAGAACAGTCATTCCACTGTGATGAGCTGCAATGAAATTATCGTCTATATTTTAAAATATATTTAAAAATAAGTTTGTATTGCTCGTTTTAGCAAACACAGGAAGAAGACAATCTACATTCTGCAAGGCAAAGTCTACATCTCACTAATCTTCATCGCGAACATTACAGTGGATTTATTTGAATACAACTCTCGCTATAGTTGACCAATTATTCATCTTGAGCTAAAATCATCCTGAACAATAGCAAACAGGTGTTCTGTTATACAGTGGTTGGATAGCTTCAATATTTCGTCATAGAGTTTTTTTTATGACAAATTTCTAACTTTACACGAAAAAAAACTACAACGGACAGATGAAACATTAACCCATCTTGTAAACTCTGAAAGGCAAACTTAAATGAAGTCGTCGATAATGTGAGAAACTGGAGACTGCTGGTGTTTTAAAGGCTATGACAACAGCAATTTCAGAGACTTCTACACAGTCCTTGTTATCTTTGAAGTATTATGAAAACTCGTGCTGTTCAAGGGCCATACGAATCCCAACTGTGTCTAGAATCTGGTAATTGGAAAGCACATATGAATCATTCTGTGAAAACCACACAGATATAATTTATTTAAGAAACCGTATGCTCAAGGTGATCATCTGACAGAACCCATACTGGAGAAAAACAGTGAAATTATCAATTAAGGGAATAGCCTGATTTTAATATCTCAACCCGAAAGGGAGAAAAACAAAACAGTTCCAGATATGTTGGAAGTCATTTGAAAAAAGCACACGAGAGATATATGTCAGTATTGTGAGGATTCATTTACAAAAGTAAGTGGTTTCATGGTCATTGGTCAACATGAGAACCCATACTGGCGAAAAACCATACAGGTGCCATATATGTCAAAAATCATTTAGAGTAGCCAGTACTCTAACGATTCATCTGAGAACTCATACAGGAGAAAAGCCATTCACGTGCCAGTTATGTCAGAAATCATTTGCCAGAGGTGGTACTCTGAAAGTGCACATGAGAACCCATAGTGGCGAAAAACCATACAGGTGCAAGTTGTGTCGGAAAACATTTGCTCAACGTGTTCATCTGAAAGGGCACATGAGAACCCATACTGGTGAAAAAACATATGAGTGTCATTTATGTAAGAAATCATTTGCTCATGATCATTCTCTGAAAAGCCACCTTAGATGCCATACTGGCGAAAAACCATACAGGTGTCAGTTATGTGAGAGATCGTTTAGAGAAAACAGCAGTCTACAGGTTCATATGAGAACTCATACAGGAGAAAAATCTTACATGTGCCAGTTTTGTCCGAAATCATTTGCTGGAGCTAATCATCTGAAAACACACATGAGAACCCATACTGGGGAAAAGCCATACAGGTGCCAGTTATGTCAGAAATCATTTACTCAAGGTAGTAATCTGAAAACGCATATGAAAACCCATGCTGGTGAAAAACCACACAGGTGCCAATTATGTGTGAGATCATTTGCTGATGGAGGTAATCTGAAAAAGCATTTGAGAACCCATTCTGGTGAAAAACCATACATGTGCCATTTATGTCAAAATTCATTTACTCAAGGCGAATCTCTAAAAAGACACATGAGAACCCATACTGGCGAAAAACCATACATGTGCCATTTATGTCAGAAATCATGTAATGATAATAGTACTCTGAAAAAGCACATGAGAACCCATAGTGGCGAGAAACCATACAAGTGCCAGTTGTGTTCGAAAACATTTGCTCAAAGTAGTGATATGAAAGCGCACACGAGAACCCATACTGGTGAAAAACCATACAAGTGCCAGTTATGTCAGAAATCATTTGCTCAAAGTAGTCCACTGCAACGTCACATGAGAACCCATACTGGGGAAAAACCATACAGGTGCCAGTTATGTCAGAAAACATTTGCTGAAAGTGGTAGTCTGACAAAGCACATGAGAACCCATACCAATGAAAAACCATACAGGTGCCAGTTATGTCAGAAATCATTCTAAAGAAAGTAGATATCTGAAAGGGCACATGAGAACTCATACTGGAGAAAAACCGTACAGGTGCCAGTTATGTCAGCGATCATTTGCTGACGGTAGTAATCTGAAAACGCATATGAGAACCCATACTGGCGAAAAACCATACATATGCCATTTATGTCCAAAATCATTTGCTATTGGTGAATCTCTGAAAAGACACATGAGAACTCATACTGGCGAAAAATTATACAGAAACCATTTACTGTAGTCAGTACTCTAAAGAGTCATACGAGAACTCATGCAGGAGAAAAACCATACCTGTGTATGGTTTGTAATAAAGAATTCACACTAATTGGAACTCTAAAGAAACACATTAGAACTCATGCAACTGAGAAGCAACACACAGACAATAAACCTTATGCCAAGAGCAGTTCTTCAGCAAAGCAGCTTGCACTCCATGAAGGAACACAACCACAGGATTTCAATTGGGAAAGTGTAGTATCTGCTCACCTCTCTGGTCATTTCATCGCGTCTAGTAGTAGAGGCGTTGTTGGTTCTTCAGCAGAATACTCTACATGAGGGAACACAGCCACAGGATCTTGAAATGGGAAGGGAAGTAATTGCTAACCTATCTGATAATTTCATCACATTTAGTAGTACGGGCGTTATTGGTAAACCAGATGAACGTTTCTCAAAGAACATTAATTTTATCCGGATTCTAGTGGAATTGCAGATCGTTTACAGAACATTACGGATGGAGAAATTCTGTATATTAGCAAATTCAAATCTGAGGTTATGTCTAGATCTTTTGGATGTGGTATTTGTGACGACTTGTTTGAAATAGAGAAAGAATTTATGGAGCATTGTTTTAGCCATCGATTTTCTCCACCTGTCGACTTAGTTGCTGACTTGTTCTGAATTATAATTCCTAATAATTACAGTTGGAGATAGTAGGCATTCAGATGTAGATAATCCAGAGGTTCCTCCTTATACGCACCACATAGCAAAGGTGTTGCTTTCTTCTGACGTAATTGTTAGGCTGTTGTAGTTTGTGCTATGGTTAGTAAAGACGCAGTAAAGTCTTTTGTTCTGGGTTCCACAACTTTACAGCTTTTTTGATAAATGTTAAATTTAGCTGCACAAAGACGTCTGCTTTACTAGTTATTTAATAGAGCGCTTAGCAGCGCATCATTTTGTGAGACTGTTTTTTAGACTATTGATACTTATCCTATTGTCATTGCAATCATTATGCATTAATTAACTATTGAAATTAATTAGCTTATTCTACTTAGATTATGTGCTGGACGTTTTCTTTGTTGATTGCCTTAGATAGAAATTAATATGTAATCCAGATTGTCATGTATCCTGCGTATTTCGTGTTTGCTGTCTTTGGTCAATTTTATTATTCACTTTCTTCTCTTATTAACCTCTAAATAAATAACCTTTTTATGTCCTTGTCGAACTCAGTGGTGTAGCGGTATGTTTTGTGCCTTGTTACCGGAGAGTAGCAGGTTCGAATCTATCTCAAGCTAGTGCGTAGCGACCTTGGACAAGTTGCTCACCCATAATAATTTCTGAGGTAGGCAATGGGGAACCACCTCACTCATCTCATCCACGGGTGGCATAAAAGCCAATGGATCTTCGGGCAGAGAACTCTTCATCATCGTTGTACGAAACTAATGTCAGCAACGTTACTGTTGAATAGTTTAAGAGTAAAACTTTAATGGTAAATGACGCATGTGGCACAGATTCACAATGTTTACTCAAAAGAGCATTGAGTTTCACATCCTGATGCTTAACGTGTATTTCTCTATAGCAGCATGTGCTCTGCCATATCTATAGGACTCTGCTTCCTTTTGTCTTCCATCCCTGATCGCAGATTTCTACTCTTAGTCCAAGCACACCATCAAAAATCTTTATTATTATTCATTTAAAATGCTACAAGCCTACTTTATTCTAGAATATGCAGAGGGAGCTATACAGACAATAATCTGATAATGTATTAGTTAATATTAAGTACGCCGATGGACAGACAACGCTTTGATTGTTTTCCTAAAAGTCCAACACATGCAGACAGACACACACACACACAGGCAAACATACGAACAGATAGACAAACATATACATATATATGAAAAGAGAAGCACGTTCATATACACGCACAGATAGACAGACACATAGACAGAGAGATAGACAGAGAGATGGGCAGACCCGAGGCCATACAGAACATCTGCACTTACTTTGACAGCATCGAAAATCAGAGACAGTAGTTGTTTGTCCCTGTGATGTGCCCTCCAAATGTGACTTTGTCCTCTGTCATCAGGTGTCACCAGTGACAAGGCCATTTGCTGTGACATCATCTGGGTCACTTGGAAACTCTGCATCATCATCATCAGATCAACCAACTCTTCAAGAACGTCAAGCATCTCTTAATGTAGCATAGAAAGTATTTATACATTCTGTTGGCGATCGGTTGGACACCTTTAAAACGATGATAATCGATGCTATGTAGTCTTGAGATACATTAACCTCGTGTTTAGAGCGCTAATTTTACACACCTTTTAAACGTATTCAAGTGATGGTGTATAATCACGAGACACGCCTGGAAGTTATTCGATTTCTCGTATCCGGGTTAGTTATTATAATATGGTTGACGGCAGGCTTTTATACCGAAAGGAAACGTCAAACCCTTGATTACTGATTGGTTAGAGTGGTTACCTTGAGTATGGTTCGATCGTGCTCCCTTGAGACGATTACTTCGTAGAGACCGTGAGCAAGTCCTTCACCCACAGTTGCTAAGCCCCATCGATTGATGCTTGGTTTTATAGTGGGGCTAAATAAATGCGTAATGATAATAATAACAACATGATCTGAACTTCATCTTCTTAACTTCGTGTACAGTAGAAGCAGAACTGCCATTGGTATGAAGGGTGTCTTGGCGTATGAGGGTGGTGGGTACGAACAACCTGGCAAGGGTCAATCAACGCAGTCAACTGAAACCGCGATCGTTGGTTTAGAGACTTTTGATTGATTGATTGATTGAATGGTTGGTTGGTTGGTTGATTGATTGTAAAGTAGTCGTTTACCTGACTTTGTATACTTTCTCGATGTCTTTGATGATATTCCTGAGCTGACGTAGACAGGATGAAGGAAACAGGACCGACGTACATCACGTGGTAAACGATCTACAAATTAATTAATTACTCGATTAATTGATTCATTTATGTCTTTATTCATTGGTTATTATTTTGGTTGATTGACTGAAGGACAGAAAGACCGATCGACCAACTGATGAATAAAACTGATCAAATAAGGGACACATTCAAGTGAATGTATGATTGACAGAATGATTGAATTAAAGAAGAGATTGGTCAATCATTCAATCAGCTGAGTCACACAACTCTGGGCCAGTTGTTTGTGAGCATGTACATATGCCTCAGTCAGCAATACCGGCTCAGGGTATTGTCCGATTAACTACAGAAATAACTAGGCCTTAGCAATGGTTGGTACTAAACACCTTTATAAATGAATTTCTGACGTTATATAAGAAAAGAATCCGCCGCTGTTTGCTTTCTGACAGTGCCAGTCCCAAGCCTGGATAAAGGAGGAGGGCGACGCTAATGGTCTTTGTTACCACACAGCTAGTCGTTGAAAAGGAAACACACACACACCTAATTTTATATAAGAAAACACTTCAGATATCGTTTAACGCTTCGGTTTAAAAAGATAATAAGGAAAAAACGCGGTAATTAAAAATGTTCATTTTAAACACCATTTTAACGTAGTCATCTGAAGCAATATATAAATACGCTTCATCGTCGGTTCAGCTTACTGCTAGATAAGTGTCGATTTTACTATAGGAACATGCAGCGGTATTTGCTAGAGGCGTACCGTATGCAGCAAGACCTGGGATGTGCTGACTCCCACGTCGAAAGGACCTTACTTGTGAGTTTGAAGAGTATAGGAAAGGAGAAGATTCTCGCTACCCCTAAGGTTAATCAGCCTTCCACTCACCATATGGCGTTGGTAAAATGAGTAGTAGGATTGATGGGCGCCTTGCATACTTGTAATTGTAATTAGCAACTTCTATCGCGCCGGTGTCAAATGCACAAGGCATCAACCGATCACCGTGTTGATCATAATTATATTAGTGATTGCGTGCTGCTGCCTGAACCATTGAGACGAACCACACCGTATACTATAATTATTCCTTTTTGTATTGTATTGTATTGTATTGTATTGTATCTAAAGATTTATATAGCGCCTCTCTCAGAATAACTATTCAGAAGCGCTCTCAGCACGAAAACTCCGGGGAAAAGAAACGACTTTAAAGAACGAGAGACCAAAGAGGAAAAACTAGTCATTAGTTTAGCCCTTAATGAGGGGGGAAGGTCATTCCAAGTAGAGGGACCAACCACAGCAAATGCCCGGCGTTGAGCCAAGGCAGTCCTAGTCCTAGGAACAAAAAGATCTAGCCAATCAGCAGAGCGTAAGGGACGAGATGAGGTCGCAGATAACGGCTTTCGCATGTAGTCAGAAAGATACGTTGGGGCACTGCTCAGCTGCGCCTTTGAGACAAGAAAGAGGATCTTATAGGCTAATGGATGCGAGCAGTAATAGGAAGCCAGTGCAAGACATCAAGCATATATGTAGAGATATGCGAAAAGCGAGGGAGTCGGGCTATAAGCCTAGCTGAAGCATTTAAGACCGATTGAAGGGGAGAAAGACGCTGCTTCGGGAGGCCCATAAGAAGTGAGTTGCAGTAGTCAAGTCGGGAACAGATAAAGGCATGAACTATGGTGGTAAAGACAGAAGGAGAGACCGATCGTCTGATGGTTCCTTTTGTCTTATATCAACCATCCAAATCCTCCAAATCCTCCGTCTATCGGTTGTAATAATAATAATATTTTCGTTTATTCAAACAATCCGGTTGACAAACCGCAACCGGTTACAGTGTACAATTATGCAATTGAAACAATTCACAACACAAATGACAGAAGACATAAATCTTAATTACTAACAGAACAGACAGCTTACAATACAACGGCGCTAATAGCAGCCAGCAAAGCATATCCGCCCAACGGGGGCTCGAACTCGGTACCTCTCGGTCTCTGTGCCATTCTGGTAAACAGTGATTATGAGAAAAGGCTCACCATAGTGCGTCAAACAATTTATTAATAAAGAATATATTATTTACTTCCTAAACTTACTTACCTACCAATAATATTATTGATAATCGAGAAATTGGTTTATCGATTCACAGCATAATTTCGCAGGTATACAGACAATCATAACACCAGCTGTAGCAGTAACTGTAGCAGTAGCAGTAAACATAACATAACATAACAAGGGTTTTAAGTGGTTCAGAAGACGTTTAGTCTGTGTTAGAACCACTGCAATTAACCTGGAACATGATTAATAGCCCAATTTTCCTAGCTTCTTTTAAAAGCTGTGATAGTGTCCACTGAGACAGTACTATCATCCAAACTATTCCACAAATCTACAACTCTTGCACTGAAGCATTTCTGCCCTAATGTCCCTTTCGGTTTCTTAAATAATTTATACCTATGTCCCCGAGTTGCCTTGTTTGGTGCTAATTCAAAAAACTTCTCCTTCTGCACTGCCTCCTTTCCAGTAATAATCTTGTAGGCTTCAATTAGGTCTCCTCTGCTCCTCCTTCTCTCCAATGTTGTTAGTCCACACCTTTTCAACCTTTCTTCATATCCCAAATCCTTGTAGCCCCAAATCATTTTTGTAGCTCTTCTTTGCACCTTCTCCAGCTTTTCCATGTCCTGTTTCAGGTAGGGACTCCATACCTGGATGCAGTATTCCAACTGTGGCCTAACCAGTGATTTGTATAACCTCAATATTGTATCCTTGTCTCTGGTGACTATTGTCCTTCTTATCATGCCTAAAGTCGAGTTAGCCTTTTTTGATGCTTCAGCACATTGCCTAGAGGGTTTTGCACTCTTGTGCATAATCACTCCCAAGTCCCTTTCTTCCTCACTCACTTTCAACACCATGCCCCCATTTCATATGAAAACTCGCTGTTTCTCTTCCCCATATGCATCACTGAGCACTTTTCCACATTAAAGAGCAGTAGCACTAGTACAACTACCACTACCACTACTGCCTAGTATTTGGCCTATACCTTCAACATGTGTAATGGATCGCTTAACCGATTTCTCGATAATTAATTCTTAGGTTACCGTAGGTAGGTAATAACTGTTTAACGACGCTGTTATATTACAAATGTGGTTAACGTCCCCCTCCTCCTGTATCCAAGCCTCAGAATGGCACTACCACAGAATGGGCAGTGGTGGAGTTCTCAATTATAGGAAGTACGTCAGATGATTAGCGTCGCCTTTCTCCAGGCTTTGAACTGTTACCACAAAATTGATAATCGGTTCCCACTTGAAAATATGTGCGAAAGATCTTTTAAATATATAACGAAGGTCTTTAAAAAAGGTGTTCTCTGCACAATTCTTACGGAAATAAGGAATTATCGTCTAACCTAATCTAATTCAATCACATCTTTCCTAATGACTTATATAGCACCATTTAAAAAACATATATGTATATAATCATCGTGTAAACCGAAGAATGGCCTTTACATCTGTGATCACTGCTTGTCCGGCCACAGTGTATTAAGGTCCAAACAGCATACAGCGGTCGCCTTAAGACAGAATTAAACTGGACCCAGCTGGACACTTAGTGGACTCCTTCCGTCTAGCCGACGGCTACATTTTTTTTCACGCGCTGGTTCAGGCCCATCATAAATATTCATGAGAAGTTATGACGTTATTTAGCCTAATCGACTGTGATGAATATTAATGTTTGCATATTAAGATCTGCGATGACGAACGGCAAGATGTCAGCGTCTTCGGTCAATGTTTGTCCGTTCTGTTCTGCGAATAATGCACGTATTTTCATGAACGACACTTTAATAGTAGGCAATTTCATTCTTACGTCCCTTTTTGAAAGTCTTTAGACCAAAAGCTCTAGTCTATGTCTTCGTATTGTGGCGTCCGCCGTGTATTGAAACACGTCCGCCACAGTATTAAGACTTATTAAGGTCTAAGACCTTTAGCACTGTTGATACCAACGTCTGCTCGTTTTACTTTCTGTAATTTGTGGAGGTATTTTTTCGTTTATTTTACCTAGATAATAAAAGTTAAAGAGCAAGCTGGATTATCGATGAAAATATACGTAGGCCTACTAAAACTGAAAATAGAATTTGGCTGTATGCAGCGTAAATGATAGGGAGCACTGAGACAATAAATTATCTTTGGTGTGCAAACGGTTTACCTTATCGTTATGGGTAGCCCAGAAATTATTTAGTTTTGTCACACGAAAGTATATTTCTTAATGCATGCTGGCGGATGTACTAAACAAATGTTGGATATATTATTCAGTGGATTTTATTTAGCCTGTGATGGAAGTTTTTTGCTCTCTCAGGGTTGGATGCCACCCAACTATTTGTACACAGTGTGTGCAATGGACGGTCTGTCCGCGACACTGCACGTCAACATAACAACAGTTAACAACGTGTCGAGATCTGGCTGTCCCAATTTCACAGCCGATCACAAATGACATTTCGAGTGGAACGCAATCGTTTGGGTACAAATCCGAAGGAAAACCTGTTCAATGTTAGCATTGTTTGTATATGTAGCCTACTCAGTAAAGCCATACGTTGATTGCTGCCCACAGTTCTTTTTCTGCAATAATTTCATTTTGGAAATAACCTCCCTCATCGTTCAGCATTTAGCCTCTTTCAACATTTGTTTCAATCAGTGAATCTTTAAACGCTGATGGGTGTGGTACAATAACTGGCACGTTTGAAAGGAATAGGAAACAGAGTGGTATTATAAGATTAGTGTAGTATTTATATGCTTTCTTAGTGATGTGCTTGTCAACAGTGTTGTTCAGTAATTGAAATACATGTAATTGAATTACGTAATTGAATTACTTATTCTGTAATTTGTAGCATGTAATTGCAATTATAATTGAATTACATTTGCAAAGTAATTGATACAACACTGCTTGTCAACTGTTCGTGTGTTTTTATTGCTAAACCAGTGTGACTACAGATGCATGCACAAGACGAGGAGCACTGACACAGCACAGACAAAGCTTTCATCCAGAAATACTGGATGCACAGCTGCCATGAAACTGCTCCTTAAGAAGACAGCATGTCATCGTAGAAGTCGTGGAGATGTTCGTAAATCGCGGTTAGTTAAACCAGAATATAAGCAAGACCAACTTCAAGATATGTATTGACAAACAGAACATTCTCCAAGTGAGCTCATGTAAATCTCTTGTTGTTTATATCGACTGGCATGTATTTCATCTACCTTTTTAAATTTAGAAAAGCATACTAATGTATCATATTCGGTTATGTACTGTCTCAACATCTCTTACTAAACTTATACTACTAATTGATTTAACCATACCTATCTTACTGTGGTCTTGTATGAGGCTATGTCATATTTGAATTGGGAACAATAAATGATGATGATGATGATGATGAGGATGAGGATGAGGATGATGATGATGATGATGATGATGATGATGATGAGGATGATGATGGCCTACTTGCCAATGCATCTCATATAGGTACCCGCTTTGGAAGAGGAATATAAAATCCCTTTAAATGACATGCACCCTCTATGTCTACTGAAAGCATCATCGCTTGTTTCTTTCCCTCACATTGCAGCACCGGCATTGGAAAGCATTGGTACAGAGTACATAGCTGTTCAAGCAGCTTTCTTTTGCCAATTCACTCTACTGGGGCGAATAAACCAATTCAATTGCGTGGAATATTTATTGAATTGCCTAACTTACTGGTGTGTTTAATTGCAGCTCCTCAAATCCTCACTTGCCAAGTCACCAATCGCATCCGAAATTGACGTCGCACAGATTGTTTCACTGTCAACGTCATTGTACGAAGTGCCTAGTGAGAAACAGCTAGGCATCACCTACACTGTTGACATGCATCTTGGATCATGTACGTGTCACCAAGGCAAAACGGGAGGACCATGCAAGCATCAGTCTGCTGTCATGATGGCTTTCAGGGAACGCTGTGACAATTTCTTACCTGTGAATGACCCCACCACACGACAGCTGCTGTATGCCATCGCGACGGGTAATTCGTCATTGCCGATTGACTGGTTTCAATCACTTGCTCCAGAGTCTGATATTTCTCTGTCTTCAACACAAAACGTAGAAACCAATGATCCAGACTGCTGGCCATCATCGTCCTGTGCGGCTAGCGCGGCTTCAGTTGGTCAGTTTAGCCATGTCGACATGGACCGAGCGAATGACGTCCAACTGCCGACCTTTCAGGATGATACTTTGTGTGCTGTGTTCCAGAAGTTTGATGACTTGTGCAGTAAGATCAAGGCCATGAGTAATCAGGATAAGGAATCGTTCGGGCCCGCACTCATGTCATTTTGCAAGCAAGGTGAATCCATACGTACACCGTCTGCTATGCTGACTGCACTTCATACATTTGGTAAATATTCTGGAGCAGCTGCTGCTCTGAACAGCAAAAGGAGGCACTTTGCAAGTCTCAAACGAATTGGCGTTCAACCGACAGCAGTGGCTCGCCGGAAGATGGTGGTCGGTGGTCGCAAAAGGATGCACCTGGGTCGCCCCCCAAAATCATCCATGGCTTCTGAACATTGCTATGCATCGGTCAAGCAGAGAGGTGGTATGAACCGACAAGTTTGGCCAAAGCGCAGTGCACCACATAGCCTTGCAAATGTGGTGGGTAATGTAGAGCCACTTGGCAAAACACATTCTGCTAAATAACTGTTCATTATTCATATACCGTAGTCTGTTATTCCAGATTGGAATGGAACCCATTTATGCTTGTTCTGGTTCATGTCTATTGAGTGTATTTCACTTATTGATACTTTCCTCAGTTGTCTTTTCAATTAAGGAACAAGTACGTCATTTGTGCTGAGTTCTGATACATTATATATCTAGTTCATAAGAATGAGTAATGGTCACCAATGCATTCTTTATCTCATTCCGTTAATTTCAAGTATTTATATATAGCACTCCTGTCTGCATAGGGCCTATATACACGTAGATATAGTGATTAGGTCTGTAACGCTATAGCGGCTAAACAACCGTATATTGAGTTGTTCAGCAAGTTTCATTAACTGTTAGCTGCTCTAACAATTGAAAGACCAGCACATCTATAACTCTGCATAATTATGATCTTATGTTCTTTGAGCAAGAGTTAGCTATGCCCTCTCCAAGATGTCACACCAATTACAATACATCGGATTATGTTTCACTTGTTTTTACAAGAGATGAAAGACATCAGTTTAAGTTAAATGCATTGTAGTTAATTATCATTAAAGTGTACACTGTTCATTCTTGGTGATTGTTGAATTTTAATTAAACACACAAGTTGATGCAGCTAATTTGTTCATCGTTTCTTCACTGTTATTCACACAAACAACAAAGCCAAGTACATGGTATAGCATGATTAGAATTGCCAAAAAGATAAGGACTCAGTTCTTTGAGCCTTGAGGGCCCTAAGAAGTCGCTATAGACAAGAAATTGAAAAGTTCACCAGCATTACTTTTTCTGTCCCTTGGCTTAGCACTAAACACTACCCATGCATTTACCCAACTCAAAGAGTGAACATTGAGATGTATTATGAAATTACACAATTCGGTATATTTATTATTTCTCAAATGCCGCTCGTGCTCGATCGTGAAACGATACGATAATAATTATTATAATTATATTGTACTATTACACTATATATTATAATAATTATTATGTGAATTATTATAATACTATACTGGCGGCAATACATTATATACGTTTATATGTTCATTGCTCTATCGCTATAACCTATGACAGTTGTTTAAATGTATTACACTGGAGCTCGTTATGAGCTTGGTGGGGTTATACTAAATTGGAAGGGCGAAACCGAATTGAGCAGCTAATCAGACGCCTGAAACGTAGAGGATTTCTGCACCCCCAGGCAAAGAGCGCATCTGAACTAGCTCTAGAGACAGACAGTCGTTTGCTTAGAGCCATTTCCTTCAACCAACATCATGTTCTCTACCCATTGTTCCCTCCGATTCGTCCTATCAGATCAGACAGATACTCGCTTCGACCCCGTCCTCATGGTTTTTCCCTTCCAAACAAGGATGATTGTAATTTTGTATCTAGAGTGCTATTTAAAAATATGTATTGATTATCTTCCCTCAATTATAATACTAATGGTCCATTATGTATAACATGCCTATAGTTTTAATTTCTATCTAAACATTGCCTTATTCTAATCTTAAAACTTCTATTGTCATTTTTATTTTATCTATGTAATAATTTGCGTACTTACAATACAATACAAATTAAAATTTATAGCGCGCTTTAACAAGACAAGTCTTGCACGAAAGCGCGTTTCGCTACATTCTTAGTCATAGTGCAAGGTAAACGAAAATTGATTGATTGATTGATTGATTGCAAGCGGTAAAATCTTACTTACTTGCATGCTCACTTTTTACAACCCTACCTTGAAAGCTCAGTTCACCCTCGCAAACTTATACATTAATATTCATGAGAGTCGTTTAAGCTAAGAACGTCATAACTTCTCATGAATATTTATGATGGGCCTGAACCAGCGCGTGAAAAAAAATGTAGCGTCCCGACGTCACCCAGATAATGGCGCCCGGAAATTGAATGAATCGGTTGGTCGGTGTTGGTTGCTAGGGAATGATTACCGCGCGTCCCCACAAACAGTATCCTGGATGAGGGATGGGAGGTGTCCCGAACGCGAAGATACGTCACGGTCTGAAGGACTGTGAAACTGGATGAGATGGGAATTTGTGTAGTTTGAACGATACAGTTTGTGTGGCTACGCATGCAGAGCGTGTCTAGTTGAGTAGAGAGATTGTGTTTGATAATCTAAGTATAATTAGGCTATAGCATACATCTTAGAGGTCGTTAAGATTATGGCACTCCAATGTGTCGCGGTGTTAGTCGACTGTACAGTTAGGTGGGCATTATGGTGGAAAATTGATAAAGTAGTAGTTCCCTGTTTTTAACGACATCTTATTCCTCCCAGGACCATTGGAGTTGCCACCCTACTTTCTCAAGGCTTGGGACTAGCACTGTCAGGCAAAACTATTATAGTTACAGTTTTGAACAACTGATTTCGCTATTCTTTTTCTGGAAATACCTAAGACAGTGGTGGTGGTTTTTCTGTTTAACGACTAGCTGTGTGGTAACAAAGACCATTAGCGTCGCCCTCCTCCTTTTTCCAGGCTTGGGACTGGCACTGTCAGAAAGCGAACAGTGGCGGAGTTACCTAAGACAGTCCTAGCGGATAATTTTATATATAGCATCGTTAGGAAACATTTAAAAGGTGTTCAATAAGTCAATTTAGGGATCTGTTGGTTGTAAAGGCCGTTGACGCAAATAAGTTGGATGCTTAACGACATCTTATGCCATCCAAGGCCGTTAACGCCGGTAGAAAGTATTTTGGTATAATACCGCCTTGGCTGAGGTCGGCTTTACCTAAGATTTTATATTCTACTTAGACCATCGACGGTATTACAGTGCTATGCGTTTGATTATCATTTCTTGTAATACTATTTCTGTATTAATGAGAGAAGAAATTGATTTTGGTCAAAAATATAACTTGTTTGGTTTTTGAATCGGTAGTCCGATTAATATCGATTAGTGCAAAATCCGGGCTCGAACCCTTTTCCGGATAAACATTCTGCCATTCCATAATCTCTTTTGGGATTAATGTTTATATACCAGGACACACGTAGGATAGACAGACAGACAAACAGACAGACAAACAGACAGAAAGATAGGCAGACAGACAGAGACAGATAGATACACAAGAGGCTATTGCATTATTATGAGATAATCAATACCTGTCCCTCCAGCCTTGACTAGTCCTCCTCCTCCGCCAGTAGCAGTTCCTCTCCTCGCTCTATTGACCACCTCCCATAGCTTCGTATTCTCTCCTTTCATATCAACGATCTCCAACCTAACATCTCTCATCGCCAGATTCTGCTGAGCATCCTGTAATCATCATCATCATCATCATCATCATCATCATCATCATCATCATCATCATCATCATCATCATCATCATCATCATCATCATCATCATCATCATCATCATCATCATCAGTGGTAATGATCGTGGTGATGAAGATGATGATGATGACTGTTTTAACTTTGATAATAACAATAACACTAAGAATTAGAATTAAACATAATAGATGATTAATCTAGAAATACAGAAAAAGAACAAAAGAGACCTCAGTCAAATGTCTGATGTCACTGTCTATTTCCTTTCTCACCAGGTGTCGCTTCATTTCCGTTTCTCCACCGGAAGTCGATGATCGGACATTCAGCGCCGTTGTCATGACGACCAACAGAAACGACCAATGTCCGATGACGTCCATTCCAAACGAATTTATGCAGCGCCAGACGAAGAGACGGAATTTCTATAGCGCCCGAAGAAAATTCGTCGCCTTTGTTTAATTAATTAATTCTCACAGTAACGATAACTAAACGAGAAACGGACGAAAACTGAATGCAGCCAACAACGGGACCTTAGTTATAGTTCCCTCTGGAAGAGCAATTCGCACCAAGTACGGTAAGAATGTATTAAGTTTTTGTATGTTTACATCATTGTATGCATGCATGTGTATACATGTATGTATGTATGTATGTATGTATGTATGTATGTATGTATGTATGTATGTATGTATGTATGTATGTATGTATGTAGGCCTATGTATGTATGCATGTAGGGGAAGCTGGGGCTAAAAGTCACAGGGGTTAAAAGTCACAACCGGATTAAACACGTCTGGAATAGCCCTAGAGTATTGAAGTGACACCTAGCGGATAGCTGGGCAAAGCGCCCAAGTAAAAATATAAACAGTTGTTGACATTATTGCAGTAATTGAATTTTGTATCAAATTCCTTGTTTTAACGTGATTAAAAGTTGAAATTCGTCTCACGTGGAAACATTTGTTTCGGCAAGTATTTGTCATATTAATAACGGTTTTTTTTAGCTCGAGTGCTGCATATTTTAGCGAGCTATGTTCGTACAGTGGTTAAAACGTGATTGCATGACCGCCATTTCTTGTTCTTACTATCAATGTCGTGTATGTGGTGTTGGGGTTAAAAGTCACACGGTGTGACTTTTAACCCGAACTGTGACTTTTAACCCCAACTCTGTTGTGATAGCTATGTTCGTGTTGTGATAGCTGTAAATGAATATTTATGAATTGTTGCTAGTCTTATGAGCTGTTTTTAACATTATTCATTTAGCAATAGGCCTACTAAAGGCCTAGTATCGTGTGTATTAATAGTTCTTTTTGTAATTTACCAATAATAGTAGGCCTACTTTGGACTTCATTTGTTAGGTCTGAAAAGATGCGGCACTACAAGCGACAAACTGACCGTGGAAAGTTTCCACGCGAAGCAATGTTGGCCTAGGCCTACTTTATGCTCATGACACTTCCCAAACCGTTACAGCGATCACTTAGCCTAATGCGACTATGTTTGTGACTTCTTACCCCAAGCTTGTGACTTTTACCCCCGACCGGGGCTGAAAGTCACAAGTCAAACCGTGCTGTTCAAAGTGAAAAAGCAGAGCAAAAACACAACGGAATTTACCTTTCCAAGTATTGGGAACTTAGACGACATAGTTGTCTAATTTTATAGCGGTTGGTTATTACGCTAGCTAATATTAAAATAAAAACCAATTTTTCAACTTCGCCTTACTCACAATTGAGTCAAAGCTTAATTTCTTTTAAATTGGAAACAGCATGTCTGATAGTTCCTCTTTTTTGTTTCCATGTGTAATTTTATACAGCTCTGAATGTCGATAATATCTTAATTAGAAAGTCTCATGTAAAGAAGCAAGACACTTATTGCGGACGTCTATCGGGAATTTTATTCTATCATCGACAGGGAGCCAGTGGAACGTATCCCTCATATGATTAGATGTTTGGGTATGCGATGCGGGTGCACAACTGCTGGCCTGGTTAGCTATGCTGGTTAGAGAGTACCGGTATACGTCATGACGCCTCTAGGTGTGAGGATTCCGGTTCACCATACTGTTTGTGGCTCACTCTAGAGATATAAGTCTGAGGCTTGCAAGACTGATCCTCATATTATCCTACACCGAGACTTCAACTATAGCGTGGGACTCATTCAAGTGTATCGCGGTGGTGGAGGATATCAAGCCTTGATAAATTCTTTGAAAGTTGAGCAGGTACGTCGCAATAACTCCGCAATAGAAAAGGTACAGCATATACATTTACATTTTACATGTACAAATATAGACTACTTTCTATCAGACGTCCATTTACTTACGATTTGCATAAGAGTAATGCCTTATGGTAGGTAATTATACCCGGTCCAACTAAAATAACAAAGCCAGTGATAGGCTGAAACTGCTTGACGATTCAACAGAAACGATTGGCACTAAACTTTCTTGTAAAACTAATTTCATCGGCTCTTAGAAACAACTTACGTTTCGCCGCTGAAATATGTGCGTCTGCCTATAGAAATACTACAGCCAGGTAAAACCTTCCACATACGAATATCATGTCCTATTCGAGCATAACGTTATTTTGGCCTGCAAACATGTCTGTAACGCTGCCATCTTTGCAAACGGTTTACTCCTATAATTATTATAAAAATTATACGCTATGACTTATACGTCAGAAGAGTGAGAAGACAAAGCAATAATGTTATTCAAAACATGCCTAAGTTTTGGGCAATTCTAGACGATGGTTAGCTGTAGCGATTCATTAAAAGGTGACTAGCACTTGATATTTTCATTATTGATGGGGACTATCTGAACAATGCAGAACAGGATGTAGCATGCCTTTTGGGTTACGAAAATCATGAATTTGGATCTGATTATGTAGATGAACGGTTCAGCGCCAACAGTTGATGTACAGTATAAGACGAGCAGCCCCTTAAGCTAGCCTAAGACGCAGCTAATGTTAGCGACTTCATATTGTAAACCAACAGCAACGTCATATGAAAGCCGTATGACAATAATTTCTAAACGGGCTTCATGTAAGCCTATCCTGCGACATGGTACCAAATGTAGGTCGTATGAAGCTTATGTAGGCTAGTAGAAGCCATAGGCTACGCTCTTACGCTCTAACAATCACCAAACTATTTTAATAACCTGTTTGCCTAGCTGTGAATACGATGGAAATTACCCACAGCCGAGCGTATGTATTTTTAAATAATTGCGATTATAAGGCACGTAGATGCAAAGAAGCCAGGATGAATCATGCAGTCGCTTCGGGTCTAACCTTGAACATGAAACCTGACGAATATCATATGTTCGGTTTGCCATAAATTCGTATGGCCCGGTTACATGATACACTGATCAAAGCTTGCGTCAAGGTGCCTCTGTGGTTGAAAATGCCGGTTTGCATGTTGCTAACTTGTTATTAATGCGGTGGATTAGAAATTTGTGAAATTTCAAGTGAGGACAAGTGCTAACAATTCTAGACGAGGAAACTATAAAGGCATTTACTCTAATGACAACATCTGAAAAGATTTGTATTATTTTATCAAGTGCTAGTTCTTTAGATCTATTAGTTTTATGAGCTCAGTGGCTGTCCACTTGTCCTGCGAATTCCATTTTATCATACTTTTGCCTTCCAATTATTGATTGTAAACTCACATCTGTATTAGACCTGGCAGGCGACCCCAATAAGTCGACCCCAGTCGACTTGGGCATCCCAAGTCGAGTCGAGTCGTTTCTGTTTAGCGCAACTGACCCCCAAGTCGAATTTGTACAGAAAAGTGACCTCAAGTTGTTTTCTACACAAGTCGACTTAAACCGACTTGAGACACAAATAAATCTAAATTTATCTCGCCGCACTAATGATCGTGAGGCCACGGCAGCATTTAAGCAGCTTTGACGTCATCAGGATGCTTGTACATAACATCCCGACCATTTATAAACAATTTAGGTTAATATAGCTATAGATCTCGAGGTTAGTCAACGGGTTAAATGTCACTTTTTTCACAACCCAAAAGCATCTTTTTGCATGTTAAGGATTTTCATTGTGTTGAAAGGCTTTTACACATACACAAATTATTTTCAGACCGTTATTTAGCTTATAAACCTGCTATATTAGTATGCAATTCGCTGGAACGTTGAAGGTACGTGCTGTGAGCTGGTGATGTTGATTTCAGAAAAAATTTGCAAGGGGTTTGTTGTCCCAATTTGTGACAACATACCCCATGCAAAATTTTAGCTTGAGACAACATTCCCCGCTACTGTTTATGTCACATTTTATTTTACTATAGCAGCTTGACTGTGTACTTTGCATGATATATGATGCATCACACTCATTCACTCCTTCATCACAGCCCGACTTGATTACTCCTTACTCTATGTTGACCTGCCAGGTCAGCGGCTGCGGTGCCTAAATCGGATCTTACGCTTTGCTGCACGCCTCATCGGACGCATCCTCAGATTAGGACAAATCTCTGGTTACATGCAAGACGTGCTGCGCTGGCTCCCATCCAGCTGCGTATCGCGTACCGGATTTCTGCTTTGGTATGGCGGTGCCTGTTGGGTTTAGCCCCAGCCTACCTTCGCAAGTTCTGCTGCTCTGCCTCAGGCCACCAGTGTCGTCGCTCCCTCCACTCTGCCGAGCGGGGTGTGCTCCTCGTCCTCTTAGCCTTGCACCTTTGGGTAGTAGCCTAAGCCTTGAAGGAGTGCTATAAGAATTTCTGCAATGATGTTGGGGACGGCACGAAGTACTAAACAATTCAGACTGTTTGTATACTTTGGATTTTTTTAGTTGACATAATCTGTTTTTGCTGTTAGTTGACAGGTTTCATTACTTGTAGCCAGATTAGACTTTTTATCATTGATTTTGTATTTTCATACAATATTTAGTTTTATTCTTCAGTGTCAGATGTTATTTGTGACAACATGCCCCCATTTGCGAGACAACATAACCCGATGTCGGGGCAAGTTGTCACATGTTGGGGCTCATGTTTAAACTATTTTATAAAATAGTGCTTTTTAATATTTATGATTATTTGTGCGTTTTATTTGTCAAGTAATAGTATACCTTCCCAGTACATTCTTAGGATTGGTAATAACTTTACTGACGCGGTGTGCAGAACCAAAAAAGTGAAAATTGAGACAACAAGCCCCGTCCTCCCCTACTAGCAACATGAAACCAAGTAAATGGTCATTAGGCGCTTGCGAAAAAGGCAAGATTATGCTGATAAGTTCATGTCTCAGATGACAAGCCAACTTATTAAGACTTTTCTTGAGAATCTACAAAAAACAAATGATTTAATTTATTGATATCAGAAAGAAATTCAATGATTTGAGACAGACTTCTCTAAAAGTCGGAGTGTTTCTACCATTTTCCTAAAATTTCCTAATTTTACATGAACAACATAATTATATGTGTTGCTTTTCAGAGTCACATTAAGAAATGTCTCACGCTGATGATATAGAGAGGAACTACGACGTTCTCCTAAGATGTACGACTATCAATTGCTATGTCATCGATTGCCTAAAAGCAGAGAACGTACTTGACAGAATGCAAGAGGCTGAACTCAGAACGAAAAGAAATTCACTGAAGCAATGCGATCTCTTGTTCAAATGGTTGAAAGAAGTTTCGAAATGCAAGTTCGAGTCCTTTCTACAGGTGATGAACGATACTGAGCAGGAGCATGTAGCAAATCTCCTGAGAAGAAGCACCGAAGGTAATCGTACAATACTAATCGTACAATGCTACTCAATTTCATTCGGTATTTTCGGAAAGATGAGCTGAAAAAGGGGTCTTTTGCAGATTAAGCGAAATATGTGGAATGAAAGTTATCTCCGAATTGGAATAGAATACAAAGTAGTGCACATGTAGTAGAATAAAGTGTGATAGGAAACAACATAGGCCGTAAATTTTATGTAAATGTACAAGGCATCAATCGACGGTCACTTTTGGTTCCAATCGCATTCCAGTGGATAGAGTCATGCAGTAGGGATCATGATTCTGGAAGACGAGTTTCAGACCCTGCCATGATGCCCACATGGAGTCCATAAAAGCTTTTCTTCCCACGTGGAACCCGTATGCAGCTCGTATAGATTCTATCTAATTCCAGCCATAATTAACAGTGTTTGCATAACTTGAAAGAGGAGCATAATTTGTGAAACTGAGGAAAGAGCAAAACGAAAATTAAGTTGGCTGGCCTATGTTATGAACTAAGCAAGCGACGAGTTACATAATATGGGTTGTTGGTGTATGGAAAGCCATTATGGGAGTGATGCATCGAGATATGTGTTTTTCACTTTGATCATGACCAAGATGTTCTGAAGCAATTATAATTTGAGGCAGATTGTCTTTTAAACGACTTTCTATGGAATCAAGAGTACTATGTAGAATCTATAGCTTATAATGATGAAAGATAAGTACTAAATCGGTTCCTCATTTCATATTCCATGATTTTGAAGATGAAATTCAGATGAGATATGAAGTTTGAAGAAGAGGGTAAACTATGACATAGATTTAAAAACGTAAGCGTATTGAAGAAATTGTGACAGAGGTGGTTTGTGAAAAAGGGCTTTAAATTTAGTTTTGATGACGCAAGAAGAGGCTATCAAAATTGATGCAGTAGTTAAGAGCTACAGATTAATGTGTTCATTGATAGTCCTGAAGTCTGTTATGTTTGAGGTTTATTTAATTAAAACACGAAATAACTGCCGGAGTAGGAACCAAACTATTAGTAAAATATACGCCAGTATATGTTGTGACCTAATTTCAAGGATAATAATATGTTTCGCCTTCTAATTTTAAAGTCTAAAAGTATCAATAGACCATAAGCGTTGTGGCTGTTATAAATAGGCCTAATTTGAATGTTAGAATACAATAATAAATTTTCAACGATGACTAAAATTAATATTATTGTTGTTCTTCTTGTATCTGCAGAAGGCAACTTACCATTATCGGAAGCCAGACACCAGCGTTTAGACAAAATCCGGCCTAAGATAGCAAATGTAATATGTATCGATAGTGAAGTGATTTCAGAGCTAAGAAGTTCTAGAGCAATAAGCAGGACTGATGCCGAAGACATAAGGGCAGAGAAAGTAGATTATGCAAAGATTTCCAAATTGATTAGTGTTATTATGAGACGAAGCAACCACTCCTATAACAGTTTTCAAGAGGTTCTGAGAAAAACCTTGCAAACGGCCGCGGCTGCATTCCTTTGTGAAGGTAAGCATAACTATAATGATATAAGTTAATATATTTTATTGATAGAGGTTTGCGGAAAGTGCATAACAACGCTCAATAGATACACAGTCAAACGAAACATACTGGTACCAGCGTTGTATCAATTACATTGCAAATGTAATTCAGTTATGATTGCAATTACATGCTTGTAGATGTAATTGAATTACAATTGCAATTACTTGATTGTGTAAAAGTAATTGAATTGCAATTACATTTGATTTGTAATTCAATTACCAGTTACTTTTCAATTATTGACAAATGGTTTAGAAATTCTTTCTATAATTTTTAATTTACTTTCTCTTTAAACTAAAACAAGCAATAATCTACATTAAATCGTATTGTAAGTTTATCAAATTGTCAAGTATCGAATACAAGTTAACAATAGAGTCTATTTGATTTTAACAGTAGAAGTTTTTCAAAATGATTGTCTGTTAGGTGATTGCACCTGGGTGTTTAAATATGTCCAGCAGTGGGCTTGTCACTCATCAGTGAGTGTTTCACCAGTGTGGAATGCTAGACTGAGGCCTGCGGTAAGCTGCCGACCTCCTGCAAGTTATTAAGCAAAAGCCTGGCTGTCTGGAGGCGGTCAGGCTGCTCAGGCTGTCCAAACTTGCAACGCACTTTGTAAGAGGGGTGTAAGGATATAATAATGTTGACAATTGTGTTTCTATTCAGTCATAAGCAGAGCAGTTTATTAGATTAAAGGGGTGGACCCCAAGCTGGCAACTTAGCCGACTTTATCAAAGTAGGCCTAATTCGCAAAGTAGGGCCTACATTTCATTCACTTGCAAATTTCATGCAATTGTGTAACTGAAATACAATAATAATTTTACGGACGAAAATGTAAATCAATTACAATTAGGGCCTACAAGCTTATATTCTGTCCATGCGAGGTTTTCTTCTTATGTACGGTGGAATAGGCTGCATTCGTAATATTAAAAATAAATGGCTACTAAATGAGCTAAATCTTTCATACCACCCGAACTATCGCATTTTTAGTTTAGGCTATATTTTTTTATTTGTTTTCTTGTACACTAAACAATTTTTGCTTGACTTTGCCATATATCATCCTAGCTATGTCTATGACAAAGAGGACGGATGGCTTGTACAACGAATCATATTTTAACAATACATTCCATATACTACGAAGTGCGTGTTTTATAGGCGAAATGCTAGCGGTGCATCTCAACAGCAACCGGTCAGAATTGGATGGGATTTTATCTTCCACTTTTAACGAAGCCATTCGAAAAAAATCAGGAGGTGACACGGGAATCAACGAACTGCTTACGGAAATGAACGGACTCGGTTTAAATCCAGTCAAAGCCATTCCAGGACAGAGCATCGTCATACTCATCTACTGCCAAACAGTTCACAACGCGGTTACATTTATGAAGCTCTTCAACTCTGGACGTCTACAGTAGGGTGCTCCAGAATGTAATGGGGTTTTAAAAAGTTCCTAAAAATACTGCTCCCCGGCGATTTTCCCATTCCATTTATCACTTTGTACAACTGTACCAAGTTTCAGACCAATTCAAAAAGGCTAAGACTTGCCCCCGGCACAAAAATTTTAGAATTTGTGAGAATATGCGAATTTGCGTAAAATCGGCAATATCATGGAGGAAAAACGTAATTATTTTCATCATGATTAAATTCTTTTGTGAACTATTGTTTGCAGAGGTGTAGTAATGGTACCTGTACTTGTACTCAAGTGCAATTTGAGTACAGTCTTTAAGTACTTGAACTTGTACTGGAGACCTAAGTACTTGTACTCGTACTTGAGATCTAAGTAGGCTACTTGGACACAAATGACATTTCTACAGGCACTTGGGGATACTTTACCAGCAGGCTTTGTCATTCCTTTAAGACATTAATTCTTACATTCTGGATACTTTGGCAGTTCTGTATGGACCGCATCTTGTTCAGAATTTCTTCCGGTTTTCTTGCTAAAATAGCGGCCACGGACGGTGATAATGCTAACAAAAAAATACTGATATTCCTAGAGCGGTTAAGTTTGGTTACGATAATTTCACTTTCAAGGGAAATGCTACTTCTGCTAAGTGCAAGTTTTGTAGTGAGAAAACTATCATTGAAGAAAACAACTGGCACAACATCAAACTTTGGTAAACACTTGCAAAGACTCCATACGGAGAGGTGAGCAGTGACTAACAAATCATGTGAACTCTATCGAGTAATGTGAATGTAAGTCGTCGAACTTTCTCAGCAACATACGAAAGCCGCGATAAGTAAACCAGCTTATTCACCGAAATAATGCATTTTATTATTTGTATTATAGGACTTCTAGTAATAAACCACTGAACCTATGGCTTATACATGGAATTCATATGTCAATGTGGCTCACTTGTGAAAATTGTGAGTTGTTTATGTTCCTCTGTGTTCTATGTTCCTCTCGAAAAAGTCTTCCGCTGCGTGTGCGAGATGGCGCATATGGCTCTGTTAAGGAAACATTGTCATCTGTATCAAAACGCGGTTAGTTAGGCCTCTTAAGGTGCCATTTGCGAATCACTTTTCTGTTTTACCAAAAACGCTGATTAAGGAATTTTCTTTGTGTTGCTCCAATAGTCAAAGACTGCCTACAACTAGTATGTTCTTATTTAATGTGTGCCAATATGATTATGTCTTATGTGAATGAGACAGATGCTTTGTTGGGAACTACATCAAGTTTCTTTGGCAGTGGTGGAGCAGGTGCTACACAAACGTCTCATTTTGGCATGATAATCACAGATACGGTTGCAGCAACCGAAACTCCAGACCTCATGTATCAAAAAGTCTAAGCTAATTGTTCACTACTTTACACGATCTTCTGTGAAAACGAGCACCTTATCATCACAAGTGACAACCTGGTTGAATATCAGAGGCCATGATGACTTTGATGAAATTGATTGTTTGGACTTTTGGAATCCAGCAAAACTGTTCTTGACAATAGCGTTTAGAGTTTTGAGTGTGCCTGCATCTAGTGCTCCGGTTGAGAGTGTGCTTAGTTTAATATTAAAACAATTTCGATTGAATCTGAGTGATAAGATGCTCACATTCATTATATTTATCAAAAAAGCAATATTATAAATGAGTGCATGTGGCAATACACCATTGCTTTGTCAAGGAAGTAAATCCTTGTTCTTGTAGTAGCCATGTGTACTTGTACTTGAACTCGAAACCTTAGTACTTGTACTCGTACTTGATACTTAAGTATTTGTACGGGTACTTAAGACCTCAGTACTTGTATTTGTACTTGCAACCTTTCATGTTCTGGCCAATAAATATGAAACATATTAGTTTTTTCATATATACTTAAATACCGGCAATTTGTGTTTTCAACCGAAAAATTGCGAATATTGTTAAAACTTCATCGTGCTGGGGGCAAGTCTTAGCCATGATGTAAAAGCCTAAAATTTGGATTTTTAGACTCATCTCTATGAGACGCATGGGAAAATGCCCGGGGAGCAATGAATTTTCAACTTTTTATTTTCTGGAGCACCCTAGTCTACAGCGTACCTTAGAAGCTATTTTCAATCGACTACTGCAAACAATCGAACCACATAACAAGGAGAAACTTGACTCGCAGTTTAGTCTTGAAGATGACGAAGATGTCATTCTTGAAGATTTTACCGGAATTGAAGGTCATTCAATAAAATTTCGGTCAACTGATTTGCCCTTTGGTTGCATCAGTTAGCCTACAGTTAGTTTTAGCACGACACGCTCTCTCTGTATCTCTGTCTGTCTGTCTGTCTCTTTCTCTCTCTCTCTGACTCTCTCTCTCTCTCTCTCTCTCTCTCTCTCTCATCTTAGAAAAACCTTTGTTTCAAAATAGGACAAAAAAATCTCGTCTTTCTCCTGGTAAGGCGGGTATTAGAGCACTTTTTAACGAGATTCCAATGCTATACTCTCGATCTGTTTTTCTGTAAAATAGCATATTTAGAGTAGACGTTTCTAGCGAATTCAATTCTGTAGAAACACCATTGGTAGGTCTAAATATATTGTTCATTCAATGTTTATATATTATATTCATAGGTTGGCTGAGAGAAAGCTTCAATAGATCGCAACCCACAGGCAAAATATGTGGATGCGATGCCACTACACAAACAGAGGATGAGACTTTCATGATCAATAAAACAGGTTTGGTGAAGGGTTGATCATTCTGCAACTGAGAAAACCTACCGGTTATTAGCCTAAATTTATTATGAACTGTTCCTCAAAACAAATTAGTTTCTGATGAATAAGCAATAAAACAACGCTTTGCAGACAATGTAAAACAATGCATGCTTTAGTTTCAAAATATTATAAAGGAGATTTTCTCACGAACTGCTGAACCTTAGATAAATTTCTGCTAACTCACATTATTTTGTGAACAGGGTATCAACGCCTTCAATCTGTAGTACGTGCAATACAGAATTAGAAAAATTGAAGGAAATCGATAGAAGATTTTATTTTAAGAATTTGTTTCAATTTTCAGCTGAACTTCGATACAAATCCGATCCAGTTTTAGTTCGGAAGATCAGAACAAACACCGCAGAAAAGAAAAAGAAATTGATCAGTGGAATGACAATTTTAAACAAAGAATTGTTTGTTGTGAGTCAAATGAGTTCAGAAGTCGAGGTCTATGACTCGATGAAATTCAGTTTCAGTCGTCAATGGAATTTGAAGGAATTAATTAATCCAAAGGACATAGCATCCTGCAATAGATGTAAATGTCTCTACATCATCAATTTCAAACGCAGTCTAGATGAAGCGAGTGAAATCCTGAGAGTTGATCCAAATGGAAAGTTAATAAAGAAATGGTCAACAGGAGACGATTATGGATTCGGTCTGTCTGTTACAGATGAATCGAATGTCATTTTAACTGTCTATGATAAAAACAAATTAAATGAATATTCACCAGATGGACGATTGATCCGAAAAATAAATCTATCAGACGCAGATATTCGTCACCCATGGCATGCTGTAAAACTGACCAATGGTCATTTCGTGGTCAGTAATGGCATCCGTCGAGATGATCTGCATAGAGTGTGCATAGTGGATGCAGATGGAGACCTTGTTAAGTCATTCGGTGGAAAACGTGATTCGAACATCGGACAAATGAATCATCCAGTTTATTTGGCAGTCGACGATAATGGATTCGTGATGGTCGCTGATTTTAATAACAGTCGAGTTTTGTTATTGGATTCAGATTTGAAATTTAAGAGAGAAATTCTCTCAAAAGAAGGAAACAACGGATTACGATATCCATCGAGGATTCTTCTCGATGAGTCAAATGGTCGACTGTTTGTGGCTGACAACGAATCGAACAATCAACGGATTTTGATTTTTGACTTTAAACAAATCAATTGAAACGATACTAGATTTTTTGTACAAATTTATGGCTAACAAACATTTCGAATCTAGAAGGAGGAAGACATTTACTATTGGACAGTTGATTTTTTTAGTTTAAAGATTAGGCTATGTGAATTCTAAGAGTAGGACTCAATGGAATCCTCTACGACCCAAAGACTCCCCGAATTCATTGCTGTACGTACAATCGTACATTGTATAAGCTAAAGGTCAGCAGTCGATTCAAGAAAATGGGAGAGAAAATAATGGTCTTCCGAGTGTTGTCAGCCGTCAGTCAAGCCGGGCAGTCAGTAGAGTAAGCGGAGAGTCGAGTACGTCCGAAACCAGTTGAAGCGGGAAGATTGGCTCCAAGTCTGCGTTTACCTGCCTATGGCGTGACGTGGAGATCTGGAATTCGCCTTCCCCGATGTAATGAGTGCATGTACAGCCGCAAAACGTCGTTTCTTGTTGTTAAAATTGGACTTAGGTGGACGTTCTTGAAGTTGAAAAAGAGTAACAATCGTCACCACAGCGTTGTCACTTTAACCCTTTGACTGGCCAGCGCGCTTTAAAGCGCGCTTTCCTATGCAGTTGTATTGCGACCGCGGTTTAAAGCGCAATTATATGTATGTATATATAAATGTATGTATATATATGTATATATATGTATGTATATATGTATGTATATATATATGCATATATGTATATGTATACATATGTATGTATGTATATATATATCTATGTATATATATGTATGTATATACATACATATATATACATACATATATATACATACATATATACATTTGTATACATATACATATATGCATATATATATACATATATATATATACATACATATATATATTATACATACATATATATATACATACATATATATACATATATATACATACATATACATACATACATATATATACATACATATACATATATATACATATACATATATGCATATATATATACATACATATATACATACATATATATATATACATATATATACATACACATATATAAATATATATATCGGGTTTCTGTGCTTGGTCCTCTTTTTCTTTATATTATACTGCCGTAAAAACCAAGAAGACAGTAACTCAAAAAAGATGAATCTGAGTAAAAAGGAAAAGAAGAAATCTGTTTAATCCAACCAGAAATTAAATTACAATGTTTCTGAATTTTTGCATACAGTTATATTTAAATGAGTTAAATTTTTATCTAAAGTTACTTTTTGTTATATTTACGTAAAAATGATATAAAAATGAGATACTGTGTTTTTGCTTAGTATATAATTATTTGAAATCGGTTCGCTGCTAAGCATGAAAGCAGTAACTAGAAATGCTATGCTAATTATGGGACTCAGACTGTATTATTAATAAGACTTTGTAGCGTTATAATTTTCTGATTTTTGTTATATAGCCTACTCAACGTTATAATTTTTAATTTTTTTTACATAATCTTTGATAGCACGGAACATGTCTGCATTGATTTTACCAACAATAAATCAATATGGACGTTTGCTTCTGTTGACAATTTTCGGAAATTTATCCGGTAATGTAATAGTATAAAAAAGATTTACAACTCCGTGACTGTAATTATTGCACTTTGCATATATATATATATATATAATTTTTTTCCTTCAAAAATAATATTGAAACTGACAGCCTGGCCACTATAAACTAACTATTTTTTTTATCTTAACTCGTCCGGTAAGCATGGAGACCTAATTATTAATATTTTACAACTCCGTTACTACAACTCCGTTACATTATTTTTCTATTAAGATGAATTTATTTCATGGTACATGTAGATAATTTGTTGTCAAAATAATTTAGGTTGCTGTGTAATAATTTAATGCACACTTAATACTAATTAATCACTAATTATAAACAGTGGCGGTATATTGTATTGTGTATTTATTAAGTAACGGAGTTGTAGATATTTAGGAATCAAAGTTGTATGTGTTTCACATAGTAAAAAACTAAAATAAAAAATTAGGCCAAATCTGTCAAATTTAAGCTCTGCTCAATATTAATTAAGTATGCTTCAGCACTGCTATATAGTAAAATATTTGTGTAAGAAATCTTTTTATTTTGCATGACTTTCTTTTTCTCTTATTCTATTTCTGAATTTGATGCCTGTTGTGAAATATACCCATATAGTCAAATTGCAACCAACGGCAAACGTTACTTTTATATTTCTTGGGATCATCATTTCCAGATTGCTTCTTTGCTACTGTTTCCTTATATTTTTCAGCTCAACCATTGGTTTTTCTTCATTTCTTTTATTTTCTAAGCAAGACTTGTATTAAGGGCTAATTGCACCATTGTAGCTCCATGACTTGCTGCTAAAACTGATGCTACTGGACTGATACTACAAATGATGTAGGCCTATAATCAGATTAAATAAAGAATTATAAGTGACAACAAGTGACAAAAGTAATCAAATTAAAAATAATAATAATAATATAAAGTTTAATGTCTATGCCGCCATATCTAACACTATGACATTTGATAGCAATCAAAAAGTAGGAGTTTCAAGAATCAGTACTGTAAAAATATTATGTAGCAACTGGCCATGCAGGACCTGGTCTCATGAGGCAATGGTGTCATGTTAGTAATTTAATTAGTGCACCGATGCACCTGTAAAATTTGCACACACAGCAACTTGCTATCTTAGTACAAACGGTAAATATTAAAATTATGAATTAAGCACCATATTTTGTGCACAATAAATGCTTTTTATACAGTTAATATAATTGCTACATTGGAAGTTCTGCACACTTAGGCTACAGTTACTGTCCAGTAAACCAGTAACACTGAACTATATATATAACATTTGTGACAGTATAATTATTTTTGCTATAATCGCCCATGCGAAACTGTTCCATCGGATTAGGAACTTTCAGTGTTTCAAATTACGAGCTAGACTTAATTTTTGTTTCATCAACAAAATGTATAATTACAGAGCAAGACAATTAAATTTTTTACCTTGATATTATTTTGTCTTTAAATGACATTGTATGATTCTTAAAGGCCCCTAATTGAAATTGCTTCAATTCTGTATTAATATAATCATTATCATGTAACTGTCCAGTGAGTTACTGTTTGCTCATTGCGAAAAAAAGACAACTACACATGCGCAATAATTCCATATACTAAGCAACAACACAGTAAGTTGAGTTACTGTTTTTTTGCTTAGTATGATGATCCTCAATTGAGATACTGTGAATTTCTTTCCTGTTGTTTGCCATGTTACAGGGCAGATACTGCTTTCTTGCTTCTTAATATGATAGAACATGTTGTCCAGATGTCGAAACCAGTGCTAACTCAAAACCGGAAAAAATTGAGTTACTGTCTTCTTTCTTAGCACGGCAGCATACACCACACCACATTGCTTTCAACTGAGGCGTCTCAGAGCCATCAGACGATCGGTCTCTCCTTCTGTCTTTACCACCATAGTTCATGCCTTTATCTGTTCCCGACTTGACTACTGCAACTCACTTCTTATGGGCCTCCCGAAGCAGCGTCTTTCTCCCCTTCAATCGGTCTTAAATGCTTCAGCTAGGCTCATAGCCCGACTCCCTCGCTTTTCTCATATCTCTACATATATGCTTGATGTCTTGCACTGGCTTCCTATCACTGCGCGCATCCATTATAAGATCCTCTTTCTAGTCTCAAAGGCGCAGCTGAGCAGTGCCCCAAAGTATCTTTCTGACTACATGCGAAAGCCGTTATCTGCGACCTCATCTCGTTCCTTGCGCTCTGCTGATTGGCTTAGATCTTTTTGTTCCTAGGACTAGACTGCCTTGGCTCAACGCCGGGCATTTGCTGTGGTTGGTCCCTCTACTTGGAATGACCTTCGCCCGTCATTAAGGGCTAAACTAATGACTAGTTTTTCCACTTTGGTCTCTCGTTCTTTAAAGACGTTTCTTTTCCCCGGGGTTTTCGTGCTGAGAGCGCTTCTGAATAGTTATTCTGAGAGAGGCGCTATATAAATCTTTAGATACAATACAATACAATACAATTGCTGAATAATCATTCTCTGGGATATCATTTCTATGCTGACGGAGGAACCTACATTTCATTTGACAGTCTGTCATGTGGCTCAGCCTGGGTGGCTGTTGTCTGACTGGCTTTGTCCTCCCCCGGGAAGGGAGGTGTCGCGTGAGGAAGCCGACGACAACGACGAGAGGTCATCATCATCGTGATAATGGCGTCGTCGTCGGCCGAGATGGAACCATGACGGACGAAAGCCAGTCCCCACTGGACCAGCAACAACGACACCACTCAGCCGAAGGTGTAACAAGACACCATTATGGCAGCAGGCGAACGAGAGACGGGGGAGACGCCGGGGGTGTGCATGCCACCGGTGGTGAAGCGGCGCGGCAGGCGAGCGGTTAAAGTGACACGAGCCATGACGTTCATAAGACGCCGGGGGTGCATGCCATCGACGATGAAGCGGCTCGGCAGGCGAGCGATCAAAAGTGACACGCGGCAAAGTGACACGAACTGACGTTAATGAGGCGTGGGGAGGGCAGAACACTGGACGCTGCAAAGCGATACTTAAGAGAGCATAGGACTGAGAGGAGGGACTCTTACTTTGACTTTGGACTTGGAGCAGAGGTTGCTGAGAGCTGGGCAGAGCGATCGAGCGACGCGACATCTGAGGAAGTAGGGTCCGTCAGATTCAGAGACTGACGAAGGAACGATCTGGGGAGGAGGCCGTGCGAGGCAGATAGTGAGATAGTCGGTAGTAAGATCGAACTAGGATCGTTACTTAGAAGTTCCGTGAAGTTAACGTACGCCTTTGTGGTTTAATTAAATTCTTATCTAAATCAAACAAAGTTCGTCGTGAGTCTTCTTTAGAAAGATAGGCACGCTTTATCTAAAGGTGCAATTAAAAGAACAAGTGAGAAGAAGGTCGACCTCGCCACTCGGTAAACATACGACAGGCGACCTTCAATCACGACATTGGCGCAGTCGACAGGATTTCAATCGAGGACGTCACGACCAGCAGCGGAACCAGGAACGGAAGAACCTCAACAGATCGGGACCAGCGGCGAATACAACCCCTCGCAACTGGAAAAGACGAGTGCCGGAATCCGAGGACGAAGGACTCGAACGGACCGACAGCAACAGGCAAGGACGAGGAACAAGAGTGCCAGCGGACGACCGGCCATCGCTAGCAACGACGGACGGGAGTGGCAACGGAGGACAGCGGATCAACCAAGATATCAAAAGACGGAGCACGTTCGACGTACACAGAGGGTAAGTCCTTACTGGTAGTCGTGGAAATCTGTGAGATTGCGGTTGAGGTCTGGATAAGGATTGGCGTGCGAATAGCCGAGGCTTTGCATAGCTCCCTTTTCTTATTGCTGTTCTTGTTGTGTGCGTGGTAGGATTGTTGTTGGATGTATGGTAGAATTTTAGGACATTGTTTTCTTTGATTTCTGACCATCGGTGACTCTCCTCTAACTTACTTATCTTTTTCTATTAGTGAGCGGACTGTTAGAAGATGGATAAGTTGTCGGTTGGGAAAAGAGTGAAGGTGCAGAATATGCCCCATCACAGGCTAGTCGCTTATCTAATGAAGATGGGACTAGGAGAGGAGGAATTGGATTCCATGAGTATGGACCAACTACGAGAGGCAAGTGCCGAAATAATCGTTTCTGGACGGGAGACCCCGCCAGAAGTAAGTGAGGAAGTAAGTGAGGGTAGTGTAGAAAGTAGCATTAGCGCGGCAGTGCAACTGCAGCTAATCGAACTAAAACGATTAAGATACGAGAGAGAGGAAGCAGAGAGAGAGCGGAGAGAAGAAAAGAAGAGAAAGAAGAGAAGCTGAGGCTTCGTGAGGAGCAGAGAGAGAAGAAAAGGAGGAGGCCGAGCAGCGGCGGAGAGAAGAAAAGGAGGAGGCCGAGCAGCGGCGGAGAGAAGAAAAGGAGGAGGCCAAGAGGCTGAGGAGAGAAGAAAAGGAGGAGGCCGAAAGGCTGAGGAGAGAAGAAAAGGAGGAAGCTGAGAAGCTGAGGCTCCTTGAGGAGAAGCGGAGGAGAGAAGAAAAGGAGGAGGCCGAGAAGCTGAGGCTCCTTGAGGAGAAGCGGAGGAGAGAAGAAAAGGAGGAGGCCGAAAGGCTGAGGAGAGAAGAAAAGGAGGAAGCGGAGAAGACAGAGAAGGAAATCCGAGAGGCAAGGGAAGCAGAGAGAAGAGACAGGGATGAACGGGATTATGGTCTAAGACATTCGGTCGTAGGACGGATGAAAACCTATAGTGAAAGTTTGCGGGGACTCCTACCCAAATTCCCAAGCGACCATGCGCAAATCCCTGGGTTTTTCGTGCACTGCGAAAGACTATTCGAATCTTGTGCTGTCCCAGCCGACCTTCGCAGCAGATTACTATTGACCTGTCTAGACACCCAGGCCAGATCACTAACGGCCAGACTCACACAGGAGGAACTCGATAATTATGGTAGTCTAAAAACCTTCTTATTGCGAGAGTTCAAGGTGAGCGCAGTCTCTTTGAGAGAGCGATTTATGAACGCCAAAAAGGCGCCAGATGAATCGTATACTACATTAGCTTCGAAATTACATAACCTACTCTCGTACTATTTGCAAGATCGTCAGGCATTGACTTTTGATGATGTCACGAGCCTTTTGATCGCTGACAAGATGAAGGAAATGTTGCCTAGAGGATGTCTGAACTTCATCCTCAGTCAAGAACATCAGACGTGGTTAGGGCATAGAGAGTTGGCTACAGCGGCCGACACTTATACCGCCACACACCCCTGGGAAAATGACTATGTGAGACATGGTCCAGGCACAGGCAAGACGGAGTCACGCTACGCGAAAGCGCCAGCGCCTCCACAGACGACAGCTAAACAGACGGACAAGTGGACTGACCGACAGGGAGGGACACAGACAAATAACAGGACTGACGGACGTCCCACCTCCGAAGAGATTAGGAGACGAGGCCTTTGCTTTCTGTGCTTATCTCCAGATCACAGGGCTAACATGTGTGCGAAGAATAAACAAAACAAAGGCAAGCAGGTGAATGCGTGCGCGGTTCAACCAACCGTGTCCAATGCACTAGACAGACAGGGAGATAGACCAAGCGGGGCGCAACAAGACGGACCGCCTCTGGTCCAGGAGTTAAACCGGCACGCATGGCCGGCAAAGCCGGAATGCATTGACGTGGAGGAGACGTATGTGAGGGAGTACATGGAAGTGTACATCACAGGACTCCCAGTCACATCATCTTTGATCGATAGTGGGGCCGAGTATAACTGCGCACGAGCTGATCTAATCAGGCCGCTCAACCTACCTGTAGTTAAACAGATAGAGGTGAAGGGTCTGAACGGACGACCCATGATTGTGGACGTGGTACGGCTGAGACTAAAGGGGTCTCAGGCCGACGAGAACGGGGAAGGAGAGGTAAACTACGCCCCCGATGTGCGGATATGGGCGGCGCTCATCAATGACCTTAATGAACCGCTGATTATCACGCCCACCACAGCCGACTTGCTGCGCGAGACAGCACTGTACTCGAGGCATGCGGTAAACGCACCTGAAATAGCTCAAATTTCAGAAGTGCAAGCGGCCGCAAGTACAGAGACAGGGGAGGAAGAAGAGGGAGGGGAGGAGGTAGAGGGACTGCGGTCACTGATAGGAGAAGGCTTCTTCACTGTCGCCCAAGTGAACAGTGATAGCGTAATAGGAACCAGTCCCGGAGAGACGGAGACCGAAGAGCAATTCTTCAATCCAGAGATACCACCCCCACCCAGAGAAGAGGCTAAAGTAGGCAGAAACAAGATGGCGGCCGAACAAGCACAATGTTCGACCTTAGCACCATTCTTGGCCCATGGGAAAAACGAGGCAAAGAACTTCTTCGTGGAAGATAATTTGCTCTTCCATAAAGACAAAATAGCCGGACATTCGGTGAAGCAACTTTGCTTGCCCAAGGAGAGAATAGACAAAGTCTTAAGCTTAGCCCATGACGCTGCGTTCGCAGGTCATATGGCGCTGAAAACGACTAAGGACCGAATTAAGCTGAATTTCTGGTTTCCCAACATGGAGAACATAGTGAAGGAGTATTGCGAATCATGTGACATATGCCAAAGGCACGCACCGCTGCGAATAGCGCAGCGTGTCCCCATAACTCCTATCCCTCGCAACGACGAGACCAGATTCGGTTGTTTGGTGGCCGATTGTATCGGGCCCATAGTAACAAACGTGGACCCTACAAGCCCAAAACCAGAGTACAATTACGCTCTCGTTGCGGTCGACCAATTTTCAAGATGGCCGATGGCCTATCCTCTAAAGGCATTGACGGCAAAAGCGACATGCGATGCCTATATGCAAATCTTCACGACCTTTGGCTTTCCTAAAACCATTCGGTCGGATAATGGGTCGAATTTTAACAGCAAATTGACCCAAGAGTTTCTACGGCGTATGGGATGTTCACCACGCTTCGGGCCAGTCGCACATCCCGAGTCACAAGGTCTAGTGGAGCGCTGTAATGCAACACTGAAGACCATGATCCATAAATTGGCTGAAGACAACCCGAAGGGGTGGCACAAACTGCTGCCTTATGTGCTATGGAGCCTAAGGGAACGTCCATCTGCAACCACCCACGTGAGTCCCTACACCCTGGTATATGGTACATTACCCAAGGGGCCACTATCTGTCCTTTCTGAGGAATGGGCAGGGGAGCGGGATGCCCCATTAGATCTGGGCGCAGGTGCCGCAGCCTATTTGGACCAATTAAGAGACAACCTCGAAATGTCCAAATTGTATGCTGAGTATTACTCAGACATCGAGCAGCAGCGCTATGCTACTCATTACAACCTGAGAAGTATGGACAGGCGGTACGAGGTGGGGGATAAAGTCATCATCCAGTCACCGGAGGCACGGGGGGCGAAGAAAGACGGACAATGGCAAGGGCCGGCCGTCATCACCCAAGTAAAATCACCCTACACATACATCGTGGAGAGGGAGGGTAAGAGCCGCCTATTACACGCGAATCGAATTCGCAAATACAATGAAAGAATACAACAAGCGTTAGTCAACAATTGTTCGATTCTGTTCGAGAAGGACGAAGACTTCGGTCACGTGGAAGCGGTGGGTAGCTTCGACACTAGCCCGTCACGGCCCAGTGCACAAGTAGACCCTAACGCCGTTGCACACTTAACAGTACCCGAACGGAAACAGCTGTTTAATCTGTTAGACAGGTTTCCAGACGTATTTTCAGACAAACCAGGTTTCTGTCCCATTCTAGAGCACACAATCACAGTTAATACGGATTTCAGGCCGAAGAGTCTGCGAGCCTACAAGGTGCCGGAATTGCTCAAACCGGAAGTGGAGAAGCAGATCCGTGAACTTTTGGCCCTAGGCATCATCATTCCCTCTCACAGTGAAATGTCTAGTCCCGTCGTGTGCATTGTTAAGAAGGGAGGTCAAGGCGGTCTAAGACTAGCCATTGACTATAGATATGTAAATAAGTTCTCGGCGGGTGACGCCTATCCCACCCCCGACATCCAGGAAGTATTACAGAAAGTAGGAAGTGCAAACTTCATATCCTGCTTTGACGCCCGTCAAGGCTATTACCAAATTGGGCTCCACAAGGACTCTCGCTGGTTATCCGCTTTTGTCTGCGACGCTGGCCTATTCGAGTTTGTACGGTTGCCCTTTGGTTTGAAATCGGCCTCAAATTCATTCATTCGGTGCATGTCGAAGATCCTCCATCCCATTCGTGACTTCACTGAGACGTTCGTTGACGACATGGCAGTGCATTCGATGACGTGGCCGGAGCACATGAAACACCTCGAGAAATATCTGACGACTATTCAACAGTCGGGTCTAACCCTGAATATTAAGAAGAGTTCGTTTGCTAGGCAACAAACAACGTTTGTTGGCCACCTAATCGGATCAGGGAGCATTAAGCCAGACCCTCTAAAAATCGCAGGTCTGGGGAAAATCCGTCAACCCGAGTCCAAAAAGGACATACGTAGAATAATGGGATTCTTCAGCTATTTTCGGAACTTCATCCCTAATTTAGCTGAGACAGCCAAAATCCTCACTGACTTGACCCAAAAATCAGTGCCCGCGAAGATACCCTGGCGAATCGAACACCAAAATGCACTAGATAAACTTACGCACGATTTGAACAACGCCGTATGTTTGCAGACAATCGACTACAGTAAAGAGTTCGGTCTGTCAACTGATGCCTCAGACAAAGCAGTCGGTTGCTGCTTGTTCCAAGTGCAAGAGGATGGAACAGAACGTCCTATATGTTTCGCGAGTTCTAAACTAGACGATACTCAAGCGCGTTGGTCCACTGTAGAACGTGAAGCGTATGCCGTGATCTTCGCATTGAAGAGATTTAGGAATTGGATTTTTATGTCAAGGACCACCCTCTATTCTGATCACAACCCCTTGACTTTCCTAACTGCTTCTACGCCTACAAGTGCTAAACTTGCGAGGTGGGCTTTAGCCCTCCAGGACTTCGATATCTCTTTCAAATATCGACCTGGATCCTTGAATATTCCCGCTGATCTTCTGTCCAGACTATGATTGAGGAGCAGGCGGACTACCATGTAGGGCACCGCAATAGCTGTAAATATTAATTTCTAACTGTGCTGTTATTTTTGTATTTTCACGGGAACAACGCGATCACGGTCTGGAGGAAAACCGACGGAGGGAACGACATCATTCTCAGCCGGGAGGCGAACCAATGACTGGCTTTGTCCTCCCCCGGGAAGGGAGGTGTCGCGTGAGGAAGCCGACGACAACGACGAGAGGTCATCATCATCGTGATAATGGCGTCGTCGTCGGCCGAGATGGAACCAGTATTTGTAAGTCACAATGTATATCCATTCGTGACATATACAGAATAATTAGACATAGTATGCCCATGTCTGCAAGGATATCTGAGAGAAATGCATTGGTTTCCAGTCGCCTAGATTTCTGCAGCTGGCTTCTAACTGGAATCAGTAAGTCAAACATGCCGACGTTGCAGAGAGATCAGAACTCTTTGGCTATGGCCATAACTTTTGCATCCAAATATGAACATAATAACCTCTGTGCCTAAATATTTGCATTGGTTTCCTGTTCAGCAAAGAATTAGTTACAAATTGGAACTCGTAGTTTATCAAACTGTTAACTCTGGCCTGCTACAATACTTGAAATCAGTTCCTCTTTCCAGACTAATCACTATTGAACGAAGTCATCAGATTATCTTTGTCTGGTCATACCTAAATCAAGAACTGTTCTTGGTGAACGAGCTTTTTCCATTGCTGGATCTACTTTTTGGAACTCACTTCCTGTGTATGTGCACTCTGATCAGTGGCTTGTGTTATTTCATTTTCAACTTGAAATTTGCCTCTTTGAAACCGCTTCTCCACCATAGGCTGCCTCTCTGTCTTAAGAATTGTTCTTCTTGATATTGACCTGGTTACTGCTTGATTTTTGGTGTGCCATCGGTTGATGCCTGTTGCATTAGACACCGGCAAAATTAAAGTTACTAATTGCAGTTTCAGTTATATAAATGCTTCAAGTCATTATAAACTACGGATCAGTGTCAAGCACACTAATGCGATGTAACGGTATATACTAGTGAGCATGGTGTAAGAGATAGATGGTGTGCGCACTCGGTTGTATTATGTGGCTAATAACAAATAGTTCGCTAGATGGCGATGGCGTCGCGATTTGCGCAACATCGCCCATGATTATATTTGCTTCTTGTATAATTGTCTGCTGCAACTATAAATAGTGGGCGCCGACCATTATAATAAAATATACCTCACCTCGTTTTATAGGCTAATCTACGGGCCTACAAGAACAACGTTCTTTTCGCTCGTCTTTCCAACAATCACAGCGCAATATCGCAAGCGCACGCTTCCCCGCGTAAATTCCACCAATCATAGCAGTTCGCTCTATTTGACTTCTGCGCCCATATAGGTCTGTGCGAGCGCCTCTAGCGATTCACATCGACAGTTACATACCCGGTATTGACAGAAAGCCATAGCAGACCAGTAACCTAACTCGTCACATATTTTGTACACTTTTATTTCTTATTATTTCATTCTATTGCATTGATTTCATTTATGATGGATATTTCATATTTCAAGATAAAGTAATTAATTTAATAATTAAATTATTCGGTCTCAAAATTTGCGCCCCCTCTTGAGTTGCGCCTGGTTCCATGGAACCGCTGGAACACCCTCGCTACGCTACTGGGTTTGGGAAGGGGATGTGCCCCTCCCCACTTAGAACTTCTTGGAATTTCCACACTGCATTTTTGCATTTTAAGCAGTCATCTGAACAAAATTGTTCTATTTTTCAGTGATGTAGTTTTACTAAATGTTCAAGGAACAAAACATTTTGAAAGTTGATATTTTGAAATGTGAACACTCGAGAGACGCCATTTAGGTGTGCAAGTATAATGCTTATTCAAATATCATATTAACAGTAGATTATACTCAGATAGTATATTATTATAGAAAATAATATCACTATACTGTATAATATCATTATATATTATAACATTAACAGTTCCTAAAATATTATAATATTATAACAACAACTCAAACTATTATTATTTTGTTATATTTCTGGGTACAAATGCATCCTGGGAACATTCCCCCAGAGGTGCCATGATTGAACACTCATTACTGAACAAACATCCTTTCGTGACTGCACTTTTCAAGTTATCCCTGCACATTTTGTGTATCACTGCACGTTAAAACAATGCGTGCTTTCACCACGAAGTAATATTATCCTCTGAGGCTCTGATGCACCGTAAAACTGCAGGCTTTCTCTAATATGAGTACGAGCAGCAACGTTTGGAAAATTTAGTAGGGTCTGTCGAAATCGTTTTGGGGTTGTCCGCTGCTTGAAATTATTTTCTTATATAATATAGATTTCTAACCAACAATGTTCATCAATATCGATCATAGGCCTACTTGAAAAATTATTCGAAACGAACTGTTGTAAATAATGACTCTACTGACGTGCTTGCACTACTTGCTTAGTTAGTTATATATATAGGTTCCTTAGACTACTACCACTAATTCACTAAATGTAAATCTTCGAACATTTCTCAGCGCTCACAAAAGCCGCGTCAGGGAGACCTGCTTAGCACCGGCGCTATATCAGATCAACTCCACAATAGCCACACACTACTCTGTTCGTTCCCGTGCCAGGTCAAAATCCGGAGAGGTCAAGCCGAGGAGAAAGTCAGGACGCATGGTGCTACGGTGGTAATCGGTTATGACAGTGGTTGTGTGGTGGCGCATGAGTAGAAATCAGGATAGAATAGCTTGAAGAGTTTGGTTTTCAGTCGTAAGTGGAAAGTAGCAGAGGATAGGCAAGCGGCGGAGAAGTTAAATTAAGAGGTGAGGTAGGAGGATGAGCAAACTGGCGGAGGTCTTTTGTGAGTCCGTTCCAAAGACCAAGTGCAGCACGGACTAAGGATCGAGTTACAGAATTTCAGAGAGGATTAGACTTGAGGCCGAGATAGTGAAAGATATGATGATGAGCGAGTAGGCCCGGACGGTTAGATGGCGAATAACTGACAAAATAACGTGAGAGGGTTGAGAGGTCTGAAGGGCGTTGTACTTGTAGGCAAAAGACGCGCTGAGCTACTTTTAGCCAATGAAATGATTTGAGAACAGGGGTTATGTGGCGGTACATGTTGTGGAGTTTTGGCGAGAGCGTTCTGGGCTTTTTGCAGGCGTTTCATTTGAGAAGAGTCGATATTGTGAAAAACAGGGAGTTACAGTAGTCTAGTTTCGAATGAACAATTGAAGTGGCTATTGTGCACGCGTCTTGTAGTCAAGTATTGGGGCAATCGACAAAGGTCACGGATGTGCTTATAGCAGGTGCGAGATAGCTGGGTGATGTGATCGGAAATGGTAAGGTTTTTGTCGAAGATGATTCTAAGATTGTGAACAGGAGAAGAGTAAGGTACGGGAGAAGTGAGGTCTGCTGGATAAAGGTCGGGAGGATATGCTAGTTTGTTTAATTGCTCGTGAAGTCCAATAATGAGGAATTCTGTTTTTGAAGGGTTATGACATAGCCTAGTTGGTTAGCGGTCAACCAGGCTGAAATCTGAGTGATGATGTTGCGTAAGTGATTTAATGCACCTGGAAGGGAGTGAGGGTAGCAAGATATGAAGAGTTTTGTGTCGTCGGCATAGAGGTGATGATCGGCAGAGGATGAGAAAATGAGTTTGCTGAGTGGGAGATGTACAGATAAAAGAATTAACATCAGACCGAGGACCGAGAACAGAACCTTGAGGAACACCGCAGGTGAGGGTGTGCGGATTAGATGAGATACCAGCGGCATTGACAGTGAAAGAGCGTGATGAAAGGTATGAGATATAAACCACTGGATGGTGTTAGACTGTTAATATACCTAATATTAAAACTAGTACTCAAGTTATTATAATTTTTTAACTTAATAATTTTTCACTTTTTTCATTTGAAATTTTCATTTCTTAGCCCTTCAGCTCTGTACGCACTAGCGTAAGTGCGTACGCCTAGCGGCGCCTCTGGCGAGATCCTTCTCTACGACTCTAGTGACTAGTAAAAGTAGTTCTTGGTCGACCACGTGCCCAACCAGTATCTTCATTGGCATTAAAAGGGAACCATGTTGGCCTATAGGCTCTATATGGACTCCATGTTTGGAAATGGTTCCGATATAGCAAGGCCGTAGCCAGGATTTTGTTTCGGGGGGTGTTTACTCGTTCTTGAACAAGCCGACAAGCAACCAGGTCAACCGTCTATAAGGGGTTTGGAGGAGCGCTGTGAGCTCTCAACGCACTGTAGAGCTGCATCATCTAAGTTCACATGAGTGCTCTTAGTTCTTAAACCGTATATGTTAGTAAATGCAATATTTATATTATACATCATTTAATTTCGGGGGGTGTTTAAACACCCAAAACACCCCCCCTAAATACGGCCTTGCGATATAGGCTCCACGAGTTGGCAGAGTAGGCCCAGTAGTTTTCACTCCCTCGGGGTCAGTTTACGGCAGGCCACAAGGTGAAGCGTGAAACTTATCGAAATGTTTTCCTGGCAGAAATATTAAGTAAGTAAGTAAGTAATATATTCTTTATTAAACCAATTGCATATCCGCACTTTCGTGTACATACATTTATATTACTGCTTTTCTGTCCTGGACCTTTTTGTTGCGCAAAAGACCGAAATTTATCTATGCATGGCCACAGTTGAAGGCAAGAAGTTCTTGCATGGTCGACCTACCTACCATACGCAGGTATTCAGCACCCATGGCATGCTATAAAAGCTGACCAATGGTCATTTTATGGTCAGTCTGTCTTGATGATGTTCTGCATAGCGTGTAGGTTATAGTTACTGCAGGTGGAAAAATTGAGAACTTTTCGATGAAAGACCTGGATCTACCATCAGACAAAAGAAACTTCCGTCGATGGACATGAATTTGGGATGGGCGCTGCTCAAGGTAATCATCGAGTTTTCTAATTGGATTCAGATTTGAAATTTAGGAAAGAAATTATCTCGAAAGAAGAAAAACACGGATTACGTAGACATCTGCAACCTCATTAAATGTTCTGGTCTTCACCGAAACCCGCTGTTGCAGCTCGTCTGGTTTTCCCTCTTTCTTTCACCCACCCTCCGTCCCTCTCTCACTCTCTCCCTCTGTCTGTCTGTCTGTCTGTCTCTGTTTCTGTCTGTCTCTGTCTCGGATCTCTCTGGCTAGCGGACTCGTATCTTCCATGTACATCTATGGACAATCTTTCTGACACGACAGTGTGCTCGTGTATAAGCTGGTGCTCTGCGTTGGCTATTCAGTAGCACATATCTTGTGGCCCAGGTGCTTCCTTTCGCTGCCTTAAGACCGCTCTTTTCGCTCGGAGTCTTTCGCACTGGGAGCGCCTCTGATTGGTGTTCACTGTGAGAGGCGCTTTATAAATTTATAAATACAATACAATACTTTAGAGATTTGGAGTTTACGATTAGGCTACGATTGCAATATTATTGACTATACTTTCTATTGAACATCCCTTTACTTTCGATATACGTGTTAAAGTACGCCTATGTCTGATGCTGGGAAATACCCGTACACCAAGAATAGCAAAGTCAGTGACAAGCATAAACAGATAGGCCTATTATAATACGTCTTAGTAAAAAATACATCGAATTAAAAGGTGCAGTCTTATTTCCGTGTAAAACTCATTTTATCGTCTCTGAGAATAATACTTTACGCAGTAACAAATGCATGTGCTGTTTAGAAATACTGAAGGTAGGTATATAAAACCTTCAGCATTTTGAATATTATAATGAACATAACCTAGGCCTACCTGTAACGAAGCCATTTTTGCACACGGTTGACTGTTGTCATGTAGCCTAATTGTTATGTAGCCTAACATAACATGGTTGATGCGTTGGAAGACGAAATCAGTGTTATTGAAAAGCACTTATTGTAGACAAAATTAATATTCAGCGATCCTTGTAGATGGCAACCAGCACTTGGTATTTCCGTTATTTACGTGGTCTAACTGAACAATGCTGTAGGAGCGTAGGTTTAGGCCTACTCGTGGATCTGAAATGACGTGGCACTACGGTGACCCAAAATAACAAAAGTTGGAAATGTTTAGCTCCACAAGGCTGCCCTTGTTACACATGAAAATATAACCCTGTATGCAAAAATTTGGACAGATTGAACTATATTTAGAGGTCGCGCCTTTTGCACACTTTTACATTATATAGTATGAAACGTCAAAAGACATGTATCAGTTTGAAAAATGACCAGATCTCAGCCATTAATTGTTAAAATTGGTTAATTCTTTCTTGCATTCTTCGTCTTGAAGAGGGCTACCTGTGATAAGAAACAAGGATACCAAATGTAAGACGATCAAAAGTTATTTTAAGGACAAAAAGGTCAACTTCAGACCACGATTTTTCTATAAAATTGACCTTTTTGTAATTAAAATAACTTTTGATCGTCTTGCAGTTGGTATCCTTGTTTCTTATCACAGGTAGCCCTTATCATGACGAGAAATACGTGACAGAATTAACCAATTTCAACCATTATTGGCTGAGATCTGATCATTTTTCTTCGATTTTTGTTAGATTTGGTTTCTTATGACCTTGAAATGACCTTGAATGACCCTGAATTTCGTATTTATATTTTAATTAAGATATAGCTCTCATCTAGATAAATAAACAGTCAAAAGTTCATCTAAATTGGACTCCTCGTTAATTTGTTGTGATAAAAAGAGTAAATCGACAATGGACCCAAGTTCCAAAACCTTGCAAGCATGCGGTTTTTGCGATTTCTACAAAAAGTGTCAAAGTGGCGCGACCTCTAAACATGCTCAGATCTCTTCAATTTTTTCACCACATAGTCTTCTTGTCAAGTGGAACAAGGGCAGCCTTGTGGAGCAGCATGTTTCAACAACAAAATTTTCCCCGTGTAAGTTTGGGCCACACTACGTGGCACCCATTCAAACTTAAACTATTTCACTCTGACCTTAAATGACCAAGCCTACATGTCTTTCACAGCAAACACTGCATTGAGGACTACTGATCTTGGAAATGTATTTGCAATCATAGTTGCACATTTATACAGCGCCACTTCTAAAGAAACTTCTCTGAGACGCTTTCGAATTTATGATTTGAAACAACTATCCCACAGAATCGTCTTCATGCGCTTGTGGAAAAGGCGAAGCGACGCTAGAGAACTCATATTCCGGGCAAAACTATTCCAGACTCTACTCACGATTTTCCTAAAAAAACAATAATTCAATGATTTGGGCAGGCTTCTCGAAAGACTCAACGATTTCATTGCATTTTAGCCGATATAACAGTTTAAGTAATAAAATGAACGACGTACAATGCATGTAAGTTTTTTTTTTTAGAGTCCACGTAAGAAATGTCTCACGCTGATGTTATAGAAAAGAACCACGACGTTCTCCTAAGATGTACGACTATCAATTGCTATGTCATCGACTTCTTAAAAGCGGAAGACGTACTTGACAGAATGCAAGAGGCTAAACTCAGAGCGAAAAGAAATTCACTAAAACAATGCATTCTGTTGTTCCAATGGTTGAAAGACGTTTCAATTAAAATATACGAGTCCTTTCTACAGGTGATGAACGATACTGAACAGGAACATGTGGCAAACCTCCTGACAGGATGCACCGAAGGTATACATGTATAATATAGCTACTCCTAATAATTAAAATCCGGCAATAATATGAGCTGAAAACAGGGTGTTCTGTAGTGGGAAAAAATGGGATGATTATTCATTCAGTTTATTTACATTGATGAAAGTCAGCTTCGAGTGGAATAAAATCGATTGGAATTGAACAGAATGCAATACAGCAGAGCATAATAATGCAATAAAAAAGTAAGTATTACAGGAAACAACACGAGACGATAAAATTGGCAACAATGCACGGAAATACGAAACAATGCAAAACAATACTACAATGTGTCCCGATGAAAAGTAGACCCCCCCCAAAAAGTGTCATTACTAGGTCAAAACTTTTAGCACTTGCCTGAAATTTTAATAGCAACAACAGTAGCCATATTACTACCAAATCGTAACGCCGTTTGAAGATGTTGGCGATTTTGTCAAGTTTATGAACGTTTGAGATGCAGTACTGAAAAGGGGAAATTACCAACGTACAGGAGCCACAAGGAAGTGAATGTTCAGCTACAGCTGTTTTCAAAATATCCTCCTTGTTCACGGACACACGACCGTAGGCGTGGACACCACTGTTTGAAGGCCCGGTCGATGATCACATGGTCAAACAGCTGTCACTCTTCAATCAGACGATCGGCGTAAGCTCAGGTGAGCGACGTCACGAATGCAGGAACGATAAAATTATACGTGCTCCTCCAGTACACTCCAGATTTGATAGTCAACTGGATTGAGGTCTGGACTGTTGGGCGGTCACAGTTGCGGGGATATGAAGTCGGGTGTCTCCGGTGCAGTACAGCAATGGTCTCACGTGCTCGATGCGTAGGGGCAATGTCTTGTTGGAATGTGAAGTAGCATATAAAATTTCGTGAGTCTTTGTCAGGAAGGTTAAAGTTATGTGGTCTGACCCTAAGAAAATAAGGTGTAAAATGTTGATTGCGAAAAAGACATCTCAGTGAATGATTCTCATTTAAGAGAACGGCTTTGAATAGTGAAGTGTCTGCTTTACTAGCAAGAACATTTAGTAGAAGGGGAATCTGTGTGAATAAAGCCAGAACGTTTTAGTCTGTTCATAATGAGGTACAGTCTTGGATAGAGGCCAATAAACTCGTTAGCACATGAAAGACTGAATTCAGATCTGCCATTGGGCACTTCACCGCACCATGCGAAATTTTATCAGCTTAAGTCAGTTGAAACTGCGTGACTCAGTTGTTGAGCTAGCAGACGGCGCTCGTATCTTACGCGCTGTTTTCAATTCTACCATGTCTCTCACTGGCCATGTAAACAGTAATTGTAAGTCATCATATTATGTTCATTCATGGCATACGCAGAATTAGGCGTTATGTGCTCATGTCTACAAGGATATCTCTGACAAATGCATTGGTTTCCAGTCACCTAGGTAAGCTAGGTTACTGCAGATCGCTTTTTACTGGTATCAATACGTCAAACATGCTGAAGCTGAAGAGCGTTCTGAACTCTTTGGCTTGAGCCAAAACTAATACATCCAACAATGACCATAATTCGAAGGGGTTATTTTCCTCAGGGGTTTTTGGCTACGGGGTAATTGGCTGGGAGATTTATTTAAAATTCACAATTAAACTGTTAGTCAACGAATACGTCCAGAAATGTTGTGACATGTATATAATTCTCATGATTAGGCCTATTATTATTTGAATCGGCTTGCCACTACTTTTAATGTCTAACTAGGCTATATCATTAGACCATTATCGTTATAAGTTTTATAAATAATCCTACTTCGAATGCTAGAATGAAATATTCAATTTTATCAGACTATAATAGCTTGTTTTTTTATTTGCAGAAGACCAGTTGCCATTGTCGGATGTCAGACACAAGCGTTTAGACAAAATCCGGCCTAGGATTGCAAGTGTGATATGCATTGATAGTGAAGTGATTGCAGAGCTAAGGAGTTCGAAGGCAATAAGCATGACAGATGTCGATGATATCAGGGCAGAAAAAGTTGATTATGCAAAGAGTTCCAAGTTGATTAGCGCTATTATGAGACGAAGCAATCACTCATATGACAGTTTTCAAAAGGTTCTGAGAAAAACACTGCAAATGGCCGCGGCTGAATTTCTAAGTGAAGGTAGGCATAATGATATGAGACAATCTGATGTATCTTATTCAAACAGATTTGCAGTCGGTGTAACATAACGATCAGTCGAGATGCGGTCAAAGAAACACACTTTTTATACAGGTAATATATTCCCGGAACTGATATGTCTAGTGACTGCTTTAATGCTAAGAACAGGTCCTGAGTGGCCGAGTGGGTTGGTAGCCCGCTCTCCACGCTGGCGGCCCGGGTTCGCTTCCCGGTCGGTCGGTTTATCAGAAATTAATTTCTCGGACCTTTACTGCGGGTGGCTCGGTCGCATTATAAACGTGGAGTACAATACAATACAATACAATACAACACAACACAATACAACTGGGGCGCGGTGGTTTGGGGGTATGTTCGGTGCCTTGCAGCTGGAGGGTTGCGGGTTCGAATCCACTTCAAAGCCGCCGCGTAGGGACCCTGGGCAAGTCCTTCACTCGCAATTGCTCATGCGCTTCGGCGTGAAACTCCGATTCAGCGTCCGCGCAGTAGTCGGGAGCGCCTCTGAATGGGAAATCTGGTAGGGGCGCTATAACAAGTGTTCAAATACAATACAATACAATACAATGTTTGGACCGAGCATGATTGAGTCAATTTGTCTAGTCAGAGTTGTCTGCAGATGTAGGGTAGAGTACATGTGTAATACTAGAAAAAATAGCTTTTCCTAAGCTAAAGCTTCCAACTATCACATTTGGTGTCACAACTCGTCGAACGACATTTCGTCTACGAAACTTCGTCTACAGACCTTTCGTCGAACGACATTTCGTCTACAAAGTTATTTGATATTGTCACTTTAAAATGGAAGCTGGATTGATGAAAAAACTGTTTC
>JACEVL010000162.1:1324765-1339765 GCA_020284085.1 Aporrectodea caliginosa
AGGAAAGAGGAGGAGGAGGAGGAAGAGGAAGAGGAAGAGGAAGAGAGGAGGAGGAGGAGGAGGAGGAGGAAGAAGAGGAGGAGGAGGAAGAGGAAGAGGAAGAGGAAGAGGAAGAGGATCAGGAGGGAGAGAGAGGAAGAGGAAGAGGAAGAGGAAGAGGAAGAGGAAGAGGAAGAGGAGGAAGAGGAAGAGGAGGAAGAGGAAGAGGAAGAGGAAGAGGAAGAGGAAGAGGAAGAGGAAGAGGAAGAGGAAGAGAAGAGGAAGAGGAAGAGGAAGAGGAAGAGGAAGAGGAAGAGGAAGAGGAAGAGGAAGAGGAAGAGGAGTGGAAGAGGCAGAATGGGTATGGATAGCGAGTCATTTTGAAGCCTCTGAAGATGAAAGACGAAGAAGAGTCAGAGGAAGAGGAAGAGGAGTGAGGAGAAGGGAGAAGAAGAAAGTTGAAGAAGAGATGATTTTGACGATGATGATGGAAGATGAAGACTGATGATGATCGAGGATGTTGATGATAATGGAAGAAGAGGAAGAGGAGGAGAAGGAACAGGAAGAAGAAGAAAACAGGAAGAGGAGGAGGAAGAGGAAGAGGAGGAGGAGGAAGGTAAGAGGAAGAGCAAGATGAAGAGAAAGAGGAGGAGGAGGAGGAGGAGGAAGAGGAAGAGGAAGAGGAGAAGGAAGAGGAAGAGGAAGAGGAAGAGGAGGAGGAGGAAGTTTCGTTTAAGCTAACCTGCGGGCATGAAGTATTAACGACTTCATTTTCTTGGTGTCGGCATATGAAGGTGGGTGGCCACTGGCCAGTCCTCTCTCTCCCGACGCCTCATCTGCCCACACCCACTCAGCAGAGAAAGAAGAAGATTGTGAAGAAAGACCCTGGTACATGTAGTTGTCACGCTACAATATTAATGATTGTTTTTAAGATAGTTTAAGTCAAATAGCATTTTATACTTACGTAGTAAAGTATTTTGATCTAATCTGATCATATTATTATGACTTTTGTCTGCATTTCAAACTTGTTTGGGACATATAATATTTGTCCCAATTGAAAGAATGACCCAAATATTTCTGAAGTTTCAATATTCGCACCAGACAATGCATAATCTTAATTAAAGTGGTTTAGTTGTAGGGAAGTGCAATAAAAGCAGTGACCAAAAGCAGAGCCCATGATATATTTTGCGTTGAGCGTAACCTTGGTATCATAGTAAAATGGCTTCAGAAATTTTAAATTTTGAATCAGATAGGGATAAATTCAGTTTATAATGGAAACTGTATCTACTTACTGATTATTACTATCGTCATAAACATCATCACCCTCGTCATCATCACTAGTGTCGTGGAGCATTACCTTTTCAACAACTCTTTGCCAAATTATGATTATTGTGGTCTCTCATCTATGGTTCTATCCAATACAAATAGCCAATTAGCTGGCTGTAAACGTGGTCCCAGCGTTCTTTAACTAGCTCCTTGATATGTATACGTATCCACGCCACAACCTTGGTCTAACCATAATTTTTCTGCAGCTAATCACCGCTAAAGTAAATTAGTTAGAGTGATGGTGGTGCCAAACAGATACGTTTTAAACACAATTCCCTCACCGTTTCTGATAGAGCGCTTTGTGTCTTAGTCGAACCATTCATTATTTCAAATAATATCATTAACTTCTCGTTGCATGAAGCATTTTGCCCGTCTGTCTTTGCTCATAATGAATCTCCTTTAACAATTAATGGTGTTCTTTAAGAATGCAATAAAAGTGGTTCGGTTTAACAGCCGAAAAGTTATAATATGTGTCCACTGTCCACTTGGAAACGTATTGCAAGATAAATCGATGTTCTGTAATTGTTTGATTGACCTGGCAATGCACTTAAATAGACAGAATAATCAGCACAGTTGTGCGATTTATCGGTTTCTAGAAGTCTGTATTTGCTTGTGTTTCTGTTTCTCTGCCTATCTAACTACCTGTATGTCTATACAGCCTTTGGCGCTCTATGTCTTTTTTTATGAAAAGTTTTATCTGTAGTATATATAATTGTTAGGCTGTTTTTTTTCAGAAAGCGTTAAACAGGTATGGGAGTTAAAGAGAACAGAAAAATATCGTGTGAAGGAAAAGACAAGACAGTGCAGAAGTAGAAACGGTCAGATTAAACCCGTTTGTTATTCATTATTCATAATTTAACTTTTTAAGATCAAACCTAACAAATTTGAATTATAGTCTTGACAAAAATGAGTTGCTCGCAGAGTAGTTTCGAAGGATTACAGTTTCTTGACTTATTTCTAGGCTGTCAAGTGATGACATTGTCACATTTCCTGCTATTGAGTGTAGTTATCAGATTGAAATTTAAGGTTATTGTAAATGCATGGTTGAAACTGAAGAATAAAGCCGAACACGATAAACAATTTTATTATAGCATGGTTGTCATGACTAATATTTTGCATTAGCGTTATTGCGTCGTGAACATACTTGTATAGTGTTATTTATTAACCTCATCTTGCTAGGTAGTTGAAGGTATAATTTTATGGCTAACATGAAATTGAGAGCAGACATATTAATCAAGGCATCAGTCACTTGATAGTGTTTTGTAAGAAAATTAGTGAATGAGTTCTATGGCACAGCTCAATAACAGTAGGCACAAATTAGACGAAATGAATCATTATCTCCTTATTTTGGTTTAAACAATCTTCTATAGACTAGGTGACGTAGTAAATAAGTTTTGGTACCTGATAGCAGGAGTTTTTGCATAAGTTACTTCTTTGAATGGATGATCTTACACTCGGTAGCATGAACCCTTTTGGAAACTTTTCGTTGCTTGACCTTCCAACGGAGTGTTAAACCATCTAACCGCAACACTAGCTTGCGTCAAATCTTCAACGGATTTGGTGATAGCGTTAATCTGCCTTTCTCTTCTACTGTTTCGGAAACTTCTGAAGTCGAATTTATTTTGTTAATGAAAGCACTGACTTGGGTCGGGAGCGCCTCTGAATCACGGAGCGGCGCGTTACAAATGTTCGATTACATTTACAATTTTCTCGTTGTTGAAGTAACCGTCCATTTTACTATTGATATGCCTCTTATTCCGCAGTATAACATTACTAAACTCAATGACTGAGTTAATCAAATTCATACAAGGCCAATAAAATTTTCCGATTTTTAATATATCGTAGATCGCAACCAACTCTTTGCTCGTCTTTTCCGGAAGTTCATTACAAAGGATACGCTATTCCGCAAAAAAGGCCCCTCGGTTGAGCTATATCCAATTCCGACGAGTAAATCACAGATTAAAATAACTAGTTGATAGCAACAAACTCTTCACTTGACCATTCATTCATAAATTTATGTGACGCTTTTCAAGGGTAGGCCTACTATTCAGAGGCGTTCCCGAGTCTAGCACGGCCAAAAGTACAGTTTTGAGTTTGATCAGAAAAATACTTCAGTAAGAGTCTCAGGGAGCAGGCATAGCTCCTGAGGGAGCCCGTTCCAGACCACTTGGCCCACCACGGAAAAGCTCGATTCGGTAAATCGAGAAAATAGTCGCGTGCTAAGCCGGCTAGACTCCACCAAGGCGCCACCTATCGAATCACTTCAACCACGTTCATTCTCGTCTGAACATTTCATATCTTTTGTGTATTAGCCTTTGTTTTCATTTACCGACGCGTCTAGAATTAACACGGCGACCATCGTTATCATTATCCGTCGGTGTATTAAAATAATAGTCTGCTGCTTTGCTTCCCACGTAAATGAAACATTGCCGAGCTCAACGAGGTCGTTGCGAGGTAATAGAACAACGGCCGAGCTTCGTCTATTATATTCATCCCGGGGAACAAATAATACGCCTATAATGTAAGGTAGAACACGACTATTGTCGGCTCGCAATTAACTTTAAATGCCGATATAAGGACATTTTAAATTTCGAAATGGTCAAATTCAACGAGGTGATATCAATAACGGCGGCCATTTGCCCCACGTCACGCGGGGAGCATTTTCGCCGATCCCAGGTGAGTAGAGCAAAAAATTTCGGACTAGTCAGGATAATTTATCGTTTTTGCTTACTTAATAATATTATATGCATGGCATTTCAATACCAATGTCTAGGATAATTGTCATCAATCCAACTTCTACTTAGGCAAGAACTATTTTTCATCAATCCAGCTTCTATTTAAGCAAGAATCATTTCTTCTTTAATCCACTTTCTGTTTATGGAAGAATTATTTTCATCAATCCAACTTCTTCTGAAGCAAGAGTTATTGTCGCCAATCCAGCTTCTATTTAAAGTTATCCTATATAAAATAATTTAAAGCGTTAAAACGATAAATTATCCTGATTAGTCAGAAAATTGTTGCTCTACTCACCTAGGATCGGCGAAAATGCACGCGGGGATAAAAAAATTAATGTGCAAAATCAGGTGCATTCGTCATAAAACCACGAATTCGCTTCGCGAAAGCGCGAGCGCTAATGGAACACTAGAAACTCGAGTATCAGAGACCGAGCTCAACGAAGTAATAGAAAAACGGCCGAGCTTAGTCTATTATAATTATTTAGCCCGGGGAACAAATAATACGCCCATAAGGTAGAGATAACCCGTGCAGTACACGGAGAAAGCAACTATTTTTTCACCTCTAAATATCGTTTCCATTCAGATATATGGACATTTTTTTAAATATTTAAAGCCCATCAGCAGATATAGTAAGTAAGTAAGTAAGTAAGTAGCCTTTATTTGCAGCCGTTAAAAAATTACGCCTGGGGAAAACCCGGGCGAAGCCCGGTACAAAATGCTAGTATATTTATTATTAATAACAATATACAAGATATTCGGTAACACAGTGAACTCTACGACTTTATTTCTTCTGAATTGTCCCGAACTAATGTACATCGGTTTAAATAAGACTTTTGGCAGGACATCATTTCCTCAATGTCGATTAAGTTTATTCGGTGTAACGGTGTTCCGTACTTATTAGCTTGAACTTGCACGCAAGACTTAAGCATTTGCCTGACTGCCTTCGACTCTTCTATTAAGTCTATTTATCTGTCTCCCTTTCTCTGTTTGTATTCTTATTTGTATGTCTTCGTCATTCCGTGTATCTGCGTCATCCTATGTTTCTATCTCGGCTATCGTCATCACCCCTGCTAGTTTAGAAGTAGGCCTAGAATTTTCTCATCTTGTAAAGAATATTTCCAAAATGAAATTAGATCATTCAAGGTAATCTATACATCTACAAGTAGCCTAGGCCTACAGGCTAGGCCTACTCGCATCACAAGAGAGGAACCAGCTGTTAAATCTAATCTGTTTAAAAGCAGTTTGTTAATAGATATAGCCTATCTTTCGTTATATATTTTTAGTACAAACTCTGCTCCTGGCATAGCCTATTTCAAATATGTTTGCATTCGTTGTGTACAATGCAATGCATGTGCGCTTGTCAGATGTAAAAATGCTTCTTACTTAATATTTTATTTGAAGAATTTCTGTATACTTTCAGCTGAATTTCCAAGCGAATACAAATCTGATCCAGTCTTAGTTCGATTGATCAGAACAAAAGCCGTGGAGGAGAAGAAGAAAGAGATCCGTGGAATGACGATCTTAGAAAACGAATTGTTTATTGTTAGCGAAGAAAGTTCAGTAGTTGAAATCTACGATTCGAAGAAATTATGTTTCAGTCGTCGATGGAATTTGAAAGAATTAATTAATCCTTTGGACATTGATTCCTGCAACAGAAATAAATGTCTGTATGTCTTAGATTCTAAAAGCTTCAATCAGTTGAAGGAAATTTTGAGAGCTGATCCAAATGGGAAATTAATTAAGAAATGGTCGGCAGAATGCGGCAACAGAGGCAGTCTGTCTGTTACAGATAAATCGAATGTCATTTTAACTGTGTCCGAGGAGAATAAAATAAATGAATATTCGTCAGATGGACAATTGATCCGGGAAATAAATCTATCAGACACAGGAATTCGCCATCCATGGCATGCTATACAACTGACCTGTGGTCATTTCGTGGTTAGTCATGGTTTTCCTTTCTTAGACGATGATATGCACAAAGTGTGCATGGTGGGTACAGATGGAAAACTTGTTAAGTTATTTAGTAGAGAATGCACATCTGGGTTCGGACAAATGATTTTCCCAGTTTATTTGTCCGTTGATGGAAATGGATTCGTGATGGTCGCTGATCAGTGGAACGGTCGAGTTTTGTTATTGAATTCAGATTTGGAATTTAAGAGAGAAATTCTCTCAAAAGATGAAAAACATGGATTACAACGTCCATGGAAGATTCTTCTGGATGAGTCAAATGGTCGACTGTTTGTGGCTGACAAAGAATGGAACAATCACAGGATTTTAGTTTTCGATTTTAACTATTAGGACCGATTAAGGTATCAAGTCCAGGCGAGGTCATTCCCGTTGTTACAGTTTCGTGTTCCAATTCGATTTCAAGCATGAACATTATATTCTGCCACAGCTGCAGGTGTATTCATGTAACTTTCTGCGCTGTGAGTGCTGTACAATTAAAACATTGTTTTTAAGTGTTATGAATATTATTAGACAGCCAACAGTTCTGGAGATTTTGCTGGCTAGTAAAATGGCAGTTTCTTAAACTCATAAATCTCGTGTGTTAAGTTATTGTTTTCGGACTGTATGGTGAGATTAATTTTTAGTTTGTATGAGGGTGATAATTTAATTTCGCGTTGTATTGTTACCACCTGTACAAGGGCAAAATGGTCAGTGGCATCTTGTAACCCTGGGCATGCATATTGTCGAGAATGGAAGGTTCGTGTAAATGTAAATGTACACGATTTTAGATAGCTACCTTATGGCCTCAATCCTGCTCATTTTATGATGAAATAATAATAATAATAATAATAATAATAATAATAATAATAATAATAATAATAATAATAATAATAATAATAATAATAATAATAATAGTAATAATAATAATATGGAACAACGGGCGTTCCCTGATTTGGGACGTCACAATCGTAGACACTTTCGCGCCGTCGTACTTGGTTGAGACAGCTGTAGCGGCGGGAGGAGCGGCGGAAATAGCCGCGACTAGGAAGAAGAACAAATACGAGGAACTTCAAACAAGATACCTTTTCACTCCAATCGCGATAGAGACGATGGGACCTTTGGACCAGGAGGGCCTGGCTTTCATTAAGGAACTCGGCAGACGGTTGACCAAAACAACGGAAGATCCACAAGAAACCTTCTTCCTGTTTCAAAAGATCTCTGTTACTGTCCAGCGGTTCAACGCTGTCGCATGCCTTGGTACAATGGGGCCCTAGAACTCTGATTTTAGAGGAACAATGACCGTTTTATCATAATAATAATAATAATAATAATAATAATAATAATAATAATAATAATAATAATAATAATAATAATAATAATAATAATAATAATAATAATAATAAAAGAACTAGAAGAACATAATAATAATAATAATAATAATAATAATAATAATAATAATAATAATAATAATAATAATAATGATAATAATAATAATAATAATAATAATAATAATAATAATATAATATTCTTTATTGTAACAATCCGGTTAGAGTGTACAGTTATGCAATTGAAACAATTCACAAGAACACAAATGACAGAAGACATAAATTTTAACTACTAACAGGACAGACAGCCTGCAATTATACACGGCGCTAATAACAGCCTACAAAGCATTTTGGCCTACGGAACTCGATCTCGGTACCTCTCGCTCTCTATGCCAGTGTGTTATCCAATGCGCTATCGGGCCCCCAAAATTGATCGGGTGAGATCCTTCACCACCGCTGCCCGTTTGAACGGGTGCCACGCCATGTAAGGTCTCCGTGTAGGCTAATCATTGTGATGTTTTAGGATAATTTTAATTAGTTAATTGTAGCTGTTTTCCTGTCAGAAATGTCTATGTGCTGCAAGAGAAACCCAATCGAGGAAAAACCGTGTGGACCAATTGACTTTAGCATTGGAGAAAGTTAGAAATGGAGACCCAAGCAAGAGGAAGGCTTAGTTATAATAACTGTATGACATCCCTAGAAAAAAACTTATTTATCATTCATGCAATCAGGGCTTCTAGGTCGTTATGCCTGTGTTTTAGCATAGAGTTGGAGAACGTCCGTTCCCATCACAGTTTGGATGCAGCAGATGATGTTTTTAATTACCACTTACTGATTTTCACAGTCTTGATGGGAGAGTTGGCGTCGGCCAAAGACAAGATGTGTACCAGGAATAGCACAATTTCTAGCAGATGCTGATCCAAGAGAAGATCGATCTTTAATAGAGCTACATGGCGATGATGATCATCATCGTGATCATGATGATGATGACGACCAAAACAAAGATTACGATTGTGGTTGACGAATAGTTAAGCTGAGAAATCACTAGACAACTGAGTTTGCTTCCATAGCAGCCACCTCAGTTGCTCATTCTAAGCTCGACCACTGTAATTCCCCATTCTACTAAATTAACTTCCTCAAATTAAACGCCTGCAAACAGTCCAGAATGCTCTCGCCCACGCAATCACCAAAACTCCCAAACACCACCATATAACCCCTGTTCTCAAATCACTTAATTGGCTAAAAATCCCTCGTTGAATCCATTACTAAATTATTTATCTCTTACATACAGCGCTCTTCAAACCTACCAACCCTCTTACATTAGTGTAGGTCAGTGTTCGTGTTATAGCTGAGTTATTCATTCACTCATTCATTCATTAAAAACATTTATATAGCGCCCCTTCAAGATTCCTACTCAGAGGCGCTCCATGCGCTATTCTAAATGATGTTAGAGTCAATATGACCAGACAGTAAGTCGAAAACGAACACAGCTCGAATAACATGACTAGAAGAGTAACCACTGCAAGGTCCCGCAAACACGAAGGGCCCAGTCAACAGTGTTGTATCAATTGAATACACGGGTGGAATAAAGCACTAAGTGCCATTATTTCTTTTATACGCTTTTCGCGTGTTTCCTGTAGATTGGTCTCTCATCTATGGAAGAAAGCACTAATGATCATTAATTCCAGTAAATAGTAACGTTTCATTCGCCGTATGGCAGCACCCTATCAGTCACACGTAAACAAAAATGGACGATCGCGCAGAGCACGCTAATTTATTGTCTTCAGAAGTTAATATTACTTATTATTCGTCACAGTCTAGTGATGAAACGGAATACTATGATATTGATTCGGAATTTGAAAGGCAGAGTGTAAGTCGTGCTAAGGAAAAAGGCAAGATTCGGACAAAACACGAGGACTTATGGTCGGATAACACGAGGAAGCGAAGGAAGAATGCGGTTAGGATAATACTTGTAAAATATAGTTTCTATTCAAATAATAATGCAGTAGAAAATAGTATTTCTTCTGGGGAAAATGTCAGAATGCTTTATAACATCCTTATATTAATGATATTATTGAAAACTCAGGACTTGTGCTATTTCACACCAACCATAATAGGCAAGCATGCAGACGGGTAAGTAAACAATAAATCCCTTAACGGTTTCATGTTGTGAATACTAATAGGCCTATTACTGTTAATCTTTTACAGGGAAAATGTTTCAAGTCTAGAACAACCTTTGTTCCTGGAATTGAATTTTCCCCGCAACTACAGTGCTGCATAAATGCCTTATTCCTGTTGGGAAAATCATTGATTAAAATGAGTGTTTAAGTACAGCTAATGTTGTTTCAATACTGTTGTTATATATTGTTATACTGTTTGTTTATACAGCTTCCTGACTACTTAAGACAACATTTCTAAGACAACAACATACTGTTTGTGTACATCTGAGATACCACGGATAGCAATAATAATACTAACAATAATAGATAATTACGGTCCTTGTCTGTCACTGATGCCTCCATCTGGAATGGCTTGGCTCCTGAGCTCCGATTGCTCTCCCACTCACTTCTTATTGACAAAATAACGAAATTCATGGTCAAATAGCATACTGCAACGTACTAACACATCATATTGGTTCTAATGATCAATGGAAAACATAATTTGGAAAAACAAATTTCATATCGATTTTACTCGATATGACCTTTTTGTACTTAGTGCTTTATTCCACCCGTGTATTCAATTACATTCTAAAAGTAATTCAATTGTAATTGCAATTACATGCTTGTAAATGTAATTAAATTACAATTACAATTACTTTATTGTAAAAGTAATTGAATTACAATTACATTTTGATTGTAATTCAATTACCAATTACTTTTCAATTATTCCTTTAAAATTGGCAAATGATTAAGAATTTTTTCGATAATATTTAATTTACTCTGTTTAAACTAAATGGACCAATGGCCTGTATAATATACAGGCCATTGGTCCATTTAGTTTAAACAGAGTATTGTAATAATATATGCATTCAATTGTATTATAAGTTTGTCAGGTATCCAAATTACGATTTGCAATTATGATCCATTAAAACAAGTTAGAGTTTGCTCGATTTTTAGTAGAAGATTTTCAAAATGATAGTCTGTTAGATAACTCAGTTGATTGCTTTGAGTGAGTCAATTCGTCCAGCAAGTGCTAAGGAGACACTCAACTGGAGCTGAAGATGGAAGCTCTGTTTTCTGTAGGCAGCCACAGTAAGGTAGCTAAGAATGAGTGCATAACTGCATGGATAGTCTGATAATGAAAGCCCTTGCCCTGAGGTCTATCAAAGTGAGCTGTAAGATTGTAAGAGGGGTGTAAGGAAAGAATAATGTTGACAATTATGTTGCCATGCAGACAAAATGCAGAGCAGTTTATTCAATAAAACGGGTGGCCCTGGTCATTGGTCAACCCTGCAGGCTGGCATTTTTGCTGACTTTAGAGAAAGTAATTCGTAATTGACACTTCATTCAATTACAAATTACATGCAATACTGTAATTGAAATACAATTACTGGACTTAAAATGTAATTCAATTACAATTACAATTACAGAACTTGTAACTCAATTACGTAATTCAATTACATGTATTTCAATTACTAAACAACACTGCCAGTCAACGGATTCTCACCCAGAGCTTCTTCTTCTTCTTCTTCTTCTTCTTCTTCTTCTTCTTTCTTCTTCTTCTTCTTCTTCTTCTTCTTCTTCTTCTTTCTTCTTCTTCTTTTTCTTCTTCTTCTTCTTTGGAATTCTTCTTCTTCTTTCTTCTTCTTCTTCTTCTTCTTCTTCTTCTTCTTCTTCTTCTTCTTCTTCTTCTTCTTCTTCGAATTCATCTTCTTCTTCTTCGGAATTCATCTTCTTCTTCTTCGGAATTCTTTTCTTCTTCTTCTTCTTCTTCTTCTTCTTCTTCTTCTTCCTCTTCCTCTTCCTCTTCTTCTTCTTCTTCTTCTTCTTCTTCTTCTTCTTCTTTCTTCTTCTTCTTCTTCTTCGGAATTCTTCTTCGGAATTCTTCTTCGGAATTCTTCTTCGGAATTCTTCTTCGGAATTCTTCTTCGGAATTCTTCTTCGGAATTCTTCTTCGGAATTCTTCTTCGGAATTCTTTTTCGGAATTCTTCTTCTTCTTCGGAATTCTCCTTCTTCTTAGGAATTCTTCTTCTTCTTCGGAATTCTTCTTCTTCTTCGGAATTCTTCTTCTTCTTCGGAATTCTTCTTCTTCTTCGGAATTCTTAGTCTTCGGAATTCTTCTTCTTCTTCAGGTTCACTAAAATCTGTTCACCATCAGTCTACCACATGGCAGCGAACTTGGAACATGTGGAAATCAGACGGCATATCGATAAGAACCAAGATGAAACTGCATAGAACTTTCGTCAACCCAGTGCTGCTGTACCGATTGCTAGTGCTTGCGCAAGGAGGATGAGAGGAGATTGCGGGTGGTGGAAATGAGCCCGGCTGCGAAGAATACTGGGCAGAAGTAGGAGATACAAGATCCGAAATGAGGTTACCCGGGAGGAGCTGGGACAGAGGGAGACAATAATGGACAAAATCAGCAAAACAAGGCTCACATGGTTTCGGCATGTGATAAGAATGGACGACAAAAGGCTTCTAGCCGCAGCTCTGGACGGCCATGTGGAGGTAACACGAAGCCGAGGAAGACAAACTAAGACTTGGATGGAAAATGTAAAGGAGGATCTGAAGGCGCAGGACATGTTGATAAAACCAGAGACAGAGCGATTTGGAGACGTCATGTTGAGGCCTCATCGTCAGCGCACGCCTGACGGAAGAGAGAGAAGAAGAAAATATGTCCCTTTCGAGGCCGGAATCTATAACCTCTCGTGTCGCTCGGCATTCAGGTAGTCTAAATCCATTTAAATAACAGGCTTAATCGTAATTCTACAGCCGAACTGAGACGATTAAAAATGTGAATTGACGCATTATGTTTCCTATGAGGGGAAGTCAAAAATCGATTTGAGGGAAAGAAATATTTGGAGAGAACATTCAAATAGGCGACTCTTCATTGAACCCTTCGTAAACTTGAAATTGCATGGTTGATCAGTGTAACGTTAACTCACAGGAAAAGTCCTCAACGTTTTCGATTGAAACTTCTGAACCTTCCTGTAGGGGACTGCGTCAATGGATTGTAGGCTACAACGTCGTCGCCCTGTTGGTTTGCGTCAATGGTCTTTGGGGACTGCGCCATTGGCCTTGTAGAAGGCTTCTATGGCTTGCAAGAATAATGCACAATCACATTTACATATACATAAGTATTACATATGTTTGGTTCAAAATACAAAATTAAAATTTTAGCTGTACTGTTTTTGTCTAGCGACCATGTGGCCTCGATCTGGCTTATTTTCAATTAAATTCATTCACCATCACAACCGTCTACACTTTCAATGGACGCCACGCTTCTTAAGTCAAGCCAGTAGGGACTTCATCGTTTAGGTCCCCTCGGTCCCGGGTCGTACAACCTCTGGTCGGCTTCTCATGGACTCCTGATTGTACATCTAATACATACTACGGCGGATCAGTTCAGAAACTTTGCCTACGTTGGACCCACCAGCTGGAATCGCCTTTCTCTAGGCTGCGGCTCGAGCACCTCAGGTGTATGCTCCACAGTTTCGCAATCAATATTCGTTTAATTTAACAAATCTAGTTGTCATCGACGTACATGTAACTAGTTGCAAGTTACATGGGTGAATTGTTAGGAGCCGAGCTACAATTAGAAATTGGGGGAGTCTTATGCTAATTGATATTAATCATAATTGTTAAAAACGGTCAAAACAAAATAAAACAGAAAAAAACATCGGTTTTTTCACACACAAAACGGGAACAAACGAGAAAAAAGGAAATATAATTTGACTTTGTTACGTCTTTTACTGTATTATAAAATTAATAAAGAAAATAATTTGACTTTGTTAGGCCACATATTGTAGCCTACTGCATTTAAAAATAACACAACTTTCTAAGTAAACACTAAGAAACATTAATCTACAACAATTATTTTACTTTTTATAAGTTTGGTTTTATAAGAAAAGGAGAATTTAAAACTATCGCAATGTTTTCGAATTTAAATTGTAGACATTAAGTCCATGCTGACAAAAACTTACACAATTGAAAAACTAAACTTTTTAAGTAGAGTGTAGCCTACTTAATTAAAAATTGTAGGCCTACTTACAATTTTTACTTACATAGCGGCCTGATCTGAAGTAATATCAGTCAGTTTATCAGAGAATCGGAGACAACATTTCGCATTTTTGATAACTTTGAAATTCAGATAACTTTTATCAGTGCTTTTTTCAGCCGGAGCGGTCCGGAACGGCGTTCCGGTACCTTTTTCAGCCATTAAAAAATAATTTAGTTAATTAAAATTTTTAATAAAAAATTGTATAAAATTATTTAGATACTTTAATTTAATGTAATTGCTTTAAGTGTTTATTGATACTGATATATATGAAACAGAAATATTAGCATAAAATATGCCCCTATGATTGTTCTGAATATATTGAGTTCCGAACCTTTTTTTCTAGAAAAAAGCACTGAATTTTATCAATTTTATTTCTTGACCTGTACTATTTATTTATCAAATGATAACTTTAAATAGTGACGTACATTAGCTGAATCCTTAAAGGTACGGAGACAACTTAAGGGACATCAGACAAAAATATGCAAATAAAGTTACATTAAAAAGAAAAATAACGTGACGAAAAAAAATTGAAAACGAAAAAAAGCGACAGTGTTAGACAAAAATAAAAACGAAGAAAAAACTTTTTTGCAACTATGATATTCATCCTTAGAAAAGACTCGCGTCGTGTAGTTCCGGCTATCGTTAGGTTTGAGGGTGGAGTTATGTATGTATGTAAGTATGAGCACTTGTTATAGCGCCCCTTCAAGATTTCTACTCAGAGGCGCTCCAGACTACAGCGCGCGGAGTTTCACGCCGAAGCGCATAAGCAATTGCGAGTGAAGGACTTGCCCAGGGTCCCTACGCGGCGGCTTGAGGTGGATTCGAATCCGCAATCCTCCGGCTGCAAGGCACCGAACATACCCCTACACAACCGCGCCCCCACAATGAGTTATGCGTCCTATAGGACGTAAACTCATATTTGTTTTGTCTTGGGGATGGGAAAATTCCCCGGAGGACATGGTTCTATGGTTCGCTACAGATGGCTCAAAGCACACTGGCATCAGCGGCCTCGGCCAGATCAGACGCACCGGGGACAGCAGACAGGAGGAAGCCTCTGCGTTCCATCCGGTTTAATATTCGCTTCATCCTGATTCTTTCCTTCACGCTGGTGAACCCCACGAGGCCGGGGAGGCATATATAAGTTGAGCTGTGGCGTTACCATAGTCACCTCATGCAGAGCAGGAAGAGACAGGCCGTGGTCTCTCAAGTCTCAATACTCTAAGCTCATATAAAAAGGAGGAGCTTGAAGTCAGAAATGCTAAGGTCGGAACTAAGAGTGATCCCCAATACTCTGCTGGATTCAACCCGTTCCGCCCTTGGATAACTGGGGATATGGATGACCTTTAAGACTCCTGCTAGTGAAAATTATTTATCGAGTCTTGGATGGATTGAGCGTGAGATTGTTAAATTTTGTCCAGTCCGCATCGTGATCGTATTCTTCGGCTGCTCTAATGTATTTGGTCCGGGA
>JACEVL010000162.1:1344765-1377265 GCA_020284085.1 Aporrectodea caliginosa
ATGTATACATGTACACATACATACATACATGTATACATACATGTATACATACATGTTTACATACATACATCAGTAGTGACTTGGGTTACATTATGGATGGACGTTGAAGAAAGGCCATGGGTTTTGAGTTTCTAGATAGCATAATAAGAGGAGGAGCAAGTTGCTGTGAGGACCAAGTTGCTGTGAGGTGGTCTGTGAGTTTGAGATTATCTTGAAGGATGACACTCAGTATTTTCAAAGTTTTAACTCGGGTAATATTAGGCAATGGAGGAGGAGGGTCAAATTGGTGTCGAGGGCGGAAAAAGATCATTTCTTTAGATTTAGAGTTATTTAAGGTAAGGTTATTGGCAGAAGTCCAGGTAGAGATTAAATGCAGTTCAGATGGAGTAGTATATATGAGCTTGAGAGGATCCAGTAAGGAGGTAAGTGCCATCTGCAAATTTGAGGTCTGAACCAGTAATGGAGAAGTTGGCATGTCCTAAGACAGAGCCTTGAACTATACTAGCATTGATTGGGAGAAGAGATGAAGAGTGCCCTTTGCATATATTATAGTGAGGTATACTGAGCGTTCAAGATGATGTTCAACTAGCCAGTTATAGGTTTGGTTTGGGATATCAAGAGTAAAACATTGTGTATGATGTATGATAGATATTATGGCTGCAGAGGTGGAACCAGTGGGTCTGAATGCAAATTGATCTGAAACTAGGGATTCAAGAGGGGGTTGAGTAAGGGTAGGGTATATAAATCTCTGAACTATTTGCTTTTCGACTACTCTAGAGAGAACAGGGAGGATAGAAATTAGGCGGAAGTCAGCATTTTGAGAGGGGGAGTTGGTTTTAGCTTTTGGCCGGATGATGGCTATTTTTCCATTGGGAAGGGATAAAATGGGATAGGAATGAGAGATTGATAAAGTGAGAGAGAGAGGCAATGAAAAGAATGGGGTGGTGAGTCTAAGAAACCAAGCAGGTAGGTTGTCATATACAGTGACAGTAGAATGCAAATGGTCGAGAAGATAGAATAGTTGGTATTCTTCAATGAAGGGGTATTTGGTAGGGGTTGTGAGTCGGAAATTGGGAGGCAGAGATAGAGGAGTCATGGAGGTTAAGGTCGTCTGCAGTGAAGTGTGTAGAGTAGTTGATTTCAGGATCTTTGTTAGTAGGTGTTTGGTTGGTAAGTTGGTATACAGTATGTGTGCATACATAAATATACAGAGATGAACAATGAACATGGAGGGAGACAAGTACAAGGGTATATATATACATATATATATATAGATGCATATATAGAGGGGAATTAACCAGCGCAAGGTCCTCGCTGAGCGAATCTAATTGCACTCATTAACCCTAATCTCTGAAGCCGCCTACCTTCCTAACCGGCTGTCTCCCTATAGTCACCCATCTGCCTAAGAACTGTGTGTGTGTGTGTGTGTGTGTGTGTGTGTGTGTGTGTGTGTGTGTGTGTGTGTGTGTGTGTGTGTGTGTGTGTGTGTGTGTGTGCGTACAACGATCAAGAGGGCAATCACCAAACCCTGGAGATCCCCACAGGGCGATAATAATTACGGTAATAATTACAGTCTGGATGATCCTAATCTCTGCAGACTAGACGAGAACGAAAGCCGAGCCACCGGACCACGGAAGCAGAAGTAGGGGAGGGGATCAAACCCATCTTCTCTGTCCGTCAGTGGGCTTGCATTGGAATAACCTGCCCCAAGCCTCGCCATCTGGATTTTCTGGTTAGGTAGCCCGTCGACTATTGTCCCTCTTATCTAATTGTAATTGTAATTGTAATTGAACATTTGTATAGCGCCACTCGCAGATTCAGAGGCGCTCCCGATCCAGGGCTCTAACAAATAAGATAGTCTTCAGGCGTTTCCGAAACAGAGGAAGAGAAAGGCTGAGGAGCTCAAGACGCATGGGTACGTGTATGTATACATGCAGGTGTGTGCACGTGTATGCATACAGGACCTATGTGTGCACGTACACATGTATGTATATGTAGGCCTACATTGTATATATGGGCGGAGGGTTGGGGGTGTACGTAAATAGATGTACATGTAGCCTATATGTATTCACCCACCAGCCAAACGTAAGAGGACCTTACGGGGGACATATACAGGGTGGGCCAAAAAAAAGTGCCCTCCTACGCATTTTTGCTGATATTTCGGCCAAAAGTAAGAATTTTTAAATCACGTTTTATAGGCTTAAAGATAATTCATATCTACGTATAATGGCCAAATATCAAAGAAAATTTTCAAACAGAACAAAAGTTATATCACTTTTAGTGAGTCCACCCACTGTTTTTTGATGATTCAAAAACCTAACGCAGCACAAAAAGCAACAAAAAACGATTTTACTAAGTCATTTGTCAAATAATTGTTATCAAACATACTTGATCGTTGTTTCACAACTTGAGTTCAATGTGTCCACCACCAGTACCCATACATGTTCTGAGTCTTTTGGTAAAGTTTTGATGTCTTTGTTGATGGGTTCCAGAGGTAAATCTTCCCACATCAACTTCAATGCGACCTTCAATTCTCTTATCGTTTTTGGCTTTGATCGCAGATTGTGATATTTCTCCAGCATAGCTCCCCTTACGTAATTAACCATTTTTTGGAGTGCGGAAGATTTGGGCCTTCCACTTCCTTGACGACGATCCAGAGCCGATCTCCTTTCATCAATGCGGAGGCATATTTTTTAACGGTAGGCCTACTCAGCTTCCACTGTTTATCAGGGCAAGTGGCGGTTAGAGCTTTAGCTCAAAGAAAAGACCCTGCTCATGAAGTGTCTGCATACGCATTTTGTCTGTAATTGATACCTTGCCCATCTTCATATTTTAGAAATTTTCATTGTTTCAATAAAAAATTATTAATCTGAAAAATTCTTTATTTAGCAACTTGATCGTCTTCTTGCTAAGTGGCGTCACAGTGACATACAGCTATGCTGGTATCCCGTTTCTGTTCTAAATAATAATAATATGTATCTGGCAATATCAAGTTTGTTTGATAACAATTATTTGACAAATGACTTAGTAAAATCGTTTTTGTTGCTTTTTGCTGCGTTAGGTTTTTGAATCATCAAAAAACAGTGGGTGGACTCACTAAAAGTGCTATAACTTTTGTTCTGTTTGAAAATTTTCTTTGATATTTGGCCATTATACGTAGATATGAATTACCTTTAAGCCTATAAAACGTAACGTAAGAGGACCTTACGGGGGACATATACAATACCATACATTGCACTGCAAAGGCATAATCTGCACACTGCATCTTCCCGCCCTCTCCGGTCTGCGGATCGACTTGATCTCCTAGTTTCCCGGGCAAGGATTGCCACGGCCCAACACCGTGCCTTTCCTATTCCTATTTCCTATTCTATGTGGAATGACCTCCTCCTCAATCCGTAGTAAGATTTTAGTCGGGGTCCCACCCTCAACCCATCGTTTCTTATTTCCTCTGGCTGTCACGCTGAGAGCGCCACTGAATAGCTAGTACTGTAAGAGGCGCTTTACACATTATCAGATACGATACGATACGATGTCCTGCATCAATAGCCCTCCCCTCCCCACCACAGACTCAGACACCTACAGTGAAGCACGGTGATAATAATCGACCAAATTAGCCGATCTCGCGACCCAGATGGGGATCATTAGCCGAAGCAGGTGGAAGAGCAGGGTGATCATTAGCATATATGTATGTATGTATGTATGTATGTATGTATGTATGTATGTATGTATGTATGTATGTATGTATGTATGTATGTATGTATGTATGTATGTATGGATGGATGTATGTATGTATGTATGCATGTATGCATGTATGTATGTATGTATGCATTTGCGACCATTATTAGTTGCGCAGCCTTTGGGATGTGTTAAACACTAGAAGTACCAAGAAATCGAACTTTCTAGAAGCACCGAAGGGGTCATTTTGACAAGCATATTTTAAAATGCAAAGTCATTTGCAAATTGAATGAAATTGACAAAACAACTTTATTAACATTAATTACAAAAGGATAAACAAGTGTAATAAGTAAGTTGGAATGAAAAAACAGGAGATCTCCTCTCACCAGATCTACTAAATTCTCACCAGATCTCCTCTCCTCAGATCTCCTCTCCTCTCACCTGACCTCCTATCCTCTCACCAGATTTCCCAACCTCCCACCAGATCTCAACCTATCTTCTCACAAAATCTCCGATCCTGTCACCATGTCTATCCACTCACCAGATATTCTATCTTATCACCAGATCTCTTATCCTCTCACCTGATCTCCTCTAATCTCACCTGATCTTCTATTCTCTCACCAGATCTCTCCTCTGACATGAGCTTTCGTCTCACCAGATCTCCTCTCCTCTCACATGATCTCTTCTCTCACTAGATTTCCGCCCCTCTCACCTGATGTCTTCTCTCACCAGATCTCCTCTCCTGTCACCTCTCACAATATCTCCGCTCCTCTCGCCAGATCTCCTCTCTTGTCACCAGATCTCCTATCCTCTCACCTGATCTCCTCTCGCCAGATCTCCTCTCCTGTCACCATATTTCCTATCCTCTCACAAGATATTCTATCCTTTCACCAGATATCCTATCCTCTCACCAGATATCATATCCTTTCACCAGTTCTCCTTTCTTATATTCAGATATCCTATCCTCTCGTCAGATCTCCTCTCCTCTCACCAGATCTTCTATCCTCTCACCAGATCTCCTAACCTCTCTCTAGATCTCCTATCTTTTCGCCAGATCTCCACTGTTCTAATTAAATCTACTATCCTCTTACCAGACCTCTTATCCTCTCACCAGATTTCCCAACCTCCCACCAGATCTCACCCTATCTTCTCACAAAATCTCCGATCCTCTCACCATATATCTCCTCTCACCAGATCTCTTAACTTTTCACCAGATCTCTTCTCCTCTCACAAGATCTCCTATCTTAACACCAGATCTCCTTTCCTCTCCCTGATCTCCTATCCTCTCACAAGAGCTCTCCTCTGACATGACCTTTCCTCTCACCAGATCTCCTCTCCTCTCACCTGATCTCTTCTCTCACCAGATCTCCGCTCCTCTCACCTGATCTCTTCTCTCACCAGATCTCCTCTCCTCTCACCTGATCTCTCCTCTCACCAGATCTCCTCTCCTCTCACCTGATCTCTCCTCTCACCAGATCTCCGCTCCTCTCGCCAGATCTCCTCTCTTGTCACCAGATCTCCTATCCTCTCACCTGATCTCCTCTCCTCTCACCAGATATCCTCTCCTCTCACCATATCTTCGATCTTTTCACCTTTGATGACGTAATTAGCTGTGATCTATACTATTGTTGAATGGACTAGATAAGAAATGCGTGGCCTGACATGCAAGTATAAATACAGGAATCAGATTGACCCGTCGGTGTTTATAGGTAGAACAGCACAATTCTCAGAAATTGTAATTCCCACAGTTAAAATTTTGGCAGAGGGTATACCCTATGAAGCTAGGAGAAGTCTTGCAATTACAGGACATGGGCCATATCTGGGGCCAAGGTGAGTTTCGCAAAGAACAAAAAGGGTCAGATTGACCCCTTCGGTACTTCTAGTGTTAATGTAACGGACACACATTGCAGGGTCCACTGTTGCCCAAAAGTCTCGTTCAGTTCATCTTTTTGAGGGGCTTTGTTCGGCTCTTTGTATATGCACAGACATTTCCATGGAGATTTCAGTTCGTATACATTATAGTCTTCCTCAGAATAACAAAAGCTTGCATCAGTGAACAAAATAATAACATAATGAAATAAATAATAATTTGTTATTTCATGCATGATGTTATTGTTATGCTCGGCTCAGACAAAATAATAATATGTATATGTATATGTGTATATATTTATGTATGGTATGTATAAGTATATATGTATATACATATATATATATATAGATATTTACTCTGTATATATATGTACATATATATGTACATATATATATATTATATAATAATTATTTTACAATAATTACATATATTTTTATTATTATATAATTATATTTGTGTACTTAAATTATATAATATATAATTAAATTAATATAATTAATTATATTAATATATTTAATTATATTAATATAAATAATATATATATATGTTATAATTCAATTTATAATTAATAATATATATTATAATATAATTAAATAATTTATTATATATTATTAATATTAATATAATTAATAATATTAATTTTAATTATATATGTAACATAATATAAATATAATATATATATATATATTATATACATAAATATATACACCTATGCATATAATAATAAATAATATATAATATGTAATTACAGTATAATATACTGTAATTACATATTATATATTATATATGCATGTACATGTATATATATATATATTATATATGCATGTACATATATATATATAAATACGTATATATATACATATATCTACATATACAAACATATATATATACACATACATGCGTATATACATATACTGTACATATACATATATATGTACATATACGTTTTACCATGAAATCTTCGGACTATCGAACCTTCGGACTATCGAACCTTCGGATTTCGAACCTTCGGACTATCGAACCTTCGGACTATCGAACCTTCGGACTATCGATACGTAACCATTTCTCCAAGCCGTACCCTTTGCAGACGGTCCACTGGCCATTCTATCCTATTTTGAGGAATTTGCAGGTCATTTGGCATAGATGACCTGTAGACGCTTTTCATATTTTGGCAGCTTTAGCAAAACAACTACGAAAAATACTGAACTTTCACGCGTGCCTAAAGTATGTACAAGTTAATGGTAAGCTACAGTACGTTGTCATTCGCAGTTCGACACTAAACCGTATACAAAACAATACAACTGCATTTGATATTGCCCTTCTTAGCCCTTTGAACCCTAATGGCCTCTATAGTGGCCAGACGATATCCGATAATGACCCGACTGGCCTGTATAACGGCCTCAAGTCTACAGACCAGGTGGGACCTCCAAATATATACATATCTATGTATATATTTGCATGCATATTTATCTATATATATGTATATATTTATGTATGTATGTATATTATGTATAATTACATACATGCATGTATATATACATGAATACATATATATACATATATACACACACAGACTTACACATACCTATACATAAACATATACACATTTACATATACATACTGTATATATGTACAAATACACATATATACATGAATACATATATATATATACATACATACACACAGACATATATATGTATATAATTATACATACATATATACTTACGCATACCTATGCATAAATATATACACATACATGTATACATATACATATATATATGTACATATACATATATATGTACATGAATACATATATATATACATATATACACACACAGACATATATATGTATACATACATACATATATACATACATATATGTCGGTTTATCAGAGATTAATTTCTCGGATCTGTACTGCGGGTGTCTCGGTCGCAATATAAACGTGGAGTACAATACAATACAATACAATACAACACAATACAACTGGGGCGCGGTGGTCTAGGGGTATGTTCGGTGCCTTGCAGCTGGAGGGCTGCGGGTTCGAATCCACCTCAAACGCCGCCGCGTAGGGATCCTGGGCAAGTCCTTCACTCGCAATTGCTCTCATGCGCCTCGGCGTGTAATTTCCGATTCAGCGTCCGCGCAGTAGTCCGGAGCGCATCTGAATCCCGAAGGGACGCTATAACAAGTGTTAAATTACAATTACAATTACAATTACAATTACAATATATACTTACACATACCTATGCATAGATGTATACACATATATATATATATATATATGTACATATACATATATATATATGAATACATATATATATATACAAATTTACATATATACACACACAGACATATATATGTATATATACATACATATATACATACATATATACTTACACATGCCTATACATAAATTTATACACATATACATAGACATATATATACTGTATATGTACATATACATATATATACATACATATATAAGTACATATATATGTATATACATAGCATATATATGTACATATACACATACATCTATGATGCATATATAGCATATACATACATATATACATAGAGATACATACATCTATGTATATACATATATATATATAGGTCTATAAGTAATAAATAAATATTTGTATTCATGGTCATGAATTATGTGTTTTGACGCATCTGTATATCATGCCATTTTCAGCTGTCGACGGGTATTTGTTGGTTATGATGATGATGACGGAGGAGGAGGAGGAGGAGGAGGAGGAGGAGGAGGAGGAGGAGGAGGAGGAGGAGGAGGAGGAGGAGGAGGAGGAGGAGGAGAGGGGTTATCTGCTTCTCGAGGCGTACCATTAATTAAATCAGCCTACTGATAATGGCAGACCCCCAGAGACGCCACCGTCATTAACGATCCAACTAATGATCTGTGGGCGGAGTCTCAACAGCGCCATTCCAGCCTAGTAACGGGACGAACCAAGCTTCATATCAAGCTCTAATTAGCTTGATTCGAGGTGGACTCGCGCTGGATTGGTTCTCGGGTCCAGCTCTGTCATGGGTCCTATAGAGCAGGCGGGACTGTTAAAATGGATGAATTAGACGCTATTTATTTATCACTCGTTCCGTTGTTTGTTGCCTTTTAGAGGTCGATGGTGTTGCAAGGTAGACGGCAACGACAGACATAAGATGTCTTAAAAAGAACTACGAATAAGTAATCATTGCTATTACTAGCGATGAGTATTAGCATTTCATTTACCAAGCACGTAATGTCTAAGTAAATGTGATTCTAATGAGCTGAGCAATTGTGAGTGAAGGACTTGCTCATTGTCCCTACACAGTAACCGTCTCAGATTAGAAGGATCGAACCCGTTCTCTACGCGCTACAAGGCGAGCGTCCTAACTAATCGGCTACTAATGCCTTGCAACCAGAGCGTACCATAAAATAGAATACGTTAAAATACGTACGTACCTTTCAAAAAAATAGAATACGCGTATGGTACGTATCATACACGAAAATGTTATTTATGGTTTACTCGGCAACCCATTATAGCCTACGTATAATCTGACGAGCAATGACTATTTTGAATAAAAGTCGAGCATCCGAGACTGCTGCAATTAAAGATTGAGACACTTGCTTTAGAATTTTGACTGAATTCTTCGAATTCTAGACCCTTAAAAATAAACACAAAAAAGTCAATGAATGTGCAATAAATCGCGTTAATTTTTCGTATTAACCCATGTGCCTTTAGAACGTGAAATATATCCATGGACTGAATAGGTCTAATAATGCTGCTGTTTTTACAAGCGCATCGCAGCTATTGCTCTGACATCGTGACACCTAGGATCTTCGTGTGCTTCACCCTGGTGAGGCCCCGTGTAACTTATGAAAGATCCTATCCAGGGCCCTTTGATTGTCGCCGAACTATCAATAGATTCGATCGGAATGAACTAACGTAAGCGATAATAAAATAAGATTTTAAAAAGATAAGATATGATCAAATAAGATAAGTTAGGCTTCGCTTTATCGTGACCAAGCATCGATTAATAATAATACTTAGACACCTTTAAAACGTACGCATCAGACGCTATTAATTCAGGCTATCATCAGGAGCTGTCTTCTTCATAAACATCAAAGCAATGCAAGGTCGAGCTAAGAAGTTGCCAAGCAAATACAGATTAGCAATCATCATCATTATTAATAGCAGTTGCGTTTGGCAGTTGTTTTAATATTTCATTTTCTATGCACGCATAGCCATTAATTTTGATTCTGATTAGATGAGCCATTGTGAACGAAGGACTTGCTCAAGATCCCTACACAGTAACCGTCTCAGAGGAGGAAGATCATACTCTCCGCGTTACAAGGCGAAAGCTCTAACCAATCGTCAGCGACATCTTACGGCTGCCCTGGCGGGGATATGAATGACATTCTAGTATGGTAATTACTGCTCTATCACGTATGTGGAAACAACGGCCTTAGACGACGACAGAAATTATTTTGGCAGATTACGGCTCATACATTTATTCGTTTAACTTAGCTAATTGGTACGCCTTTCACTGTAGCTAATTGGTGTGTGTCCACAGTTTAACGGCAGCTTATGACAACATAGGCCGTTGCCGCCGACAAAGATTAGTTTTTGGCATATTACAGCTCTGTAGCTAATTGGATCCCGTGTCTTAGGTTTACATAGAAATTTCTGACAACATTTTAAAGGTGTCTAAAGAGAGGTATTATGACATCGTGTGATATGTGTATTCGTAAGCGGCAACCGAACTTTGATCACTATTGATATCTTTGGACAACCCCTCTGACCCGACGCAGCGCTCGTGAATAAGATGGAGGCTGCGCTTAGCTTTAAAGTGGCGCCTTTAAAATTTACGGTTTACGGTTACAATGGCTAAACATTAACTATGCGCGGTGACGTTAAAATAACCGTTGACGAAAGACACCTTTAAAACAATGATAGACTAGGCTATATATAATACACGCGCGAAAACTAGTCGTAAAAACTGATGCTAAGTGTTTGTTTGATAACATCTGATGTCGTAATCATAATATAAATATGACGTGATGTTTCTTATGGTCTTTGATCTATGATAATGCTCAGTTTGTAAACTTTTGCTGGATATGCTATAACAAATACATGCTGTGGATATGTTAGAGTCCTGTTATAAATATTTGCATATATTATGATAGTATTGTGTTATTGAAATGATCAAATACTTCCGTAAAATGTACCAAAAAATTATAAATTTCATGTCTTACTTACATTTGTAACAAATATCATTCAAGCTATGTTAATCAAATGAAATGTAATAGATTGAAAATCTCTGGTGATTTTTCGGTTCTCTTTTATTATCAACGCAGTAACATGATAAATTATAAAGAATTGTCATATTCAATGTTTGAATACATTTCTATAATAATACTTGATTTTTACTGATTGAGAACTTCTTAAAAATTCAGAAGTGGAATAAGAGCGTCATATTAAAATTTTGTGTTTTATAAATTTGTAAAAATTATATAATAATTATTGTTATTGAAATAAATAGATTAAGAAGTAAATGTACATTAGGAATGGTGATTAAGAATTAATTTTAAGAATCATTTCTTGCTACTACATAATATTGTTGTTGAATTCGCATGCGATACCACATTGCATGTATCAAAGACGTTATGAACAATATTTTTTTTATGTGGTTAAACAATGAACATTAATGCCATGTTAAGGTTATGTTTGGACAGTCTTAAATGGTGTCTTTTGGACGCTATGAATTCATTTTCAATGCACTGTATATGTTTACATTGTCGTCGACGGCCTTTGATGTCATATGACGACGTTAAATCTTGGAGTAAATAAAATAAACTAGTCGTAAAAAGAGCTGTAATATCATACTAATATGCCAAAACTAATCTTTGTCGGCGGCAATAACGGCCAATGTTGACATAAGCTGCCGTTAAACTGTGGACACACACACTAGTCGTAATTCGATTGTTGTCTCCGTAAACAGTGAAAACAATATAAACTTAAATTATATTCGCTCTCGAAGTCAACGGTCTTTGATGCCACAAGATGCCGCCAAAAATATAAGGACTTATAAATTATAATACCCTGATTTATCCTGTTAACATAGGACAGTTCACGTCAATAGGAAAATTCTTCGTGCACTTTTAGTTATTTATTTTAATGCAAAAAAATAAAATACAAAACTACAATACTATTTGTTTTTAGCGCGGTGGAAAAAAGAAAACTTATATACTGCAGAATCACAATCAGGAGAACAGTAGCAACACGAAACAACATCTCTACCACAGTTCGTAGGCAATTGCGCAACTTCTGACAACGAACGTGAATAAGCTAAGGCCCCTAGCTTAGCTTTTATAGTAACTCTTTAGTAATCTGGAGTTTACGATTACGATTACAGTAAGACTACAATACATGTTTACCTCACTTCCTGCATATCAGCAAACCGTCGTACGGTACCGTATTACATAAGTTGCTCTCACCATGGAAATCAACTACAGATGCCCTACGCCCAAGGTATCATGACAGGGCTTGACTCTTATTGACAATTATACGAGGAAAACATTTGTAGGAAGAATGCTGTAATCTTATTGAAGTTGTTCAGGGCAAATAATAATAATAATAATAATAATAATAATAATAATAATAATAATAATAATAATAATAATAATAATAATAATAATAATAACAACAACAATAACAACAACAACAATAATACTGATAATAATAATAATAATAATAATAATAATAATAATAATAATAATAATAATAATAATAATAATAATAATAATAATAACAACAACAACAATAACAACAACAACAATGATACTGATAATAATGATAATATTTAGACACATCTAAAAACAAGTATAAGACGCTATTTATTTATCACGCGCTCAATTGTCATTATTATTTGCAGTGTCGTTTAGCATTGGTATTAGTATTTCATTCAAGACGCACGCATGCTCAATAAATCTAAATCTGATGAGCTAAGCAATTGTGAGTGAAGGAAGGACTTTCTCAAGGTCCATACACAGTAACCGTCTCAGAGGAGGAGGATCGAACCCTACTCTACGCGTTATAAGACCAGCGTTCAAACTAATCGTCAACGATGTCTTCCAACAGCGTTGTATTAAGTTAAAAACGCTGTAAAGTAAGATGTAATCGTCATACACTGAGACCTATGCTTATGACAACATAGGCTGTCAAGATCCATTGCGAGTTTTCACTTATATAGCATCGGATGAATGTGTTTAAAGGTGTTTAAAGGTCATGACATTCCTCCTCTGTACAATAAAGCCTCTCATTCAATTCTTTGATTGTATATTAGTCCAGGCAATATACAGTTAGACCTGGGCAATGTTGCTTCAGAAGCTTTTTAAACGGTTTCCTGCTCAGTTTCCATTGCTGAATAACATATCCAAAATCCCCCAAAATCCGACCACGGGGTCACCCCCAAAAATGGCATTTTATCCAAGATGGCGGCCAATAATGGCGCCAACACAGAAAACAGTATATATAAGGTCATATGTAAGCTACAATGACAAATGAAGTATCAAACTTAACATTATCGAGGTCAACGAATCGATTTATCGTAGTGGCAATAGTGTCGGAATGTTACTATCTAAGATGGCGGCCAATATGGCCGCCAAAACCCAAAATATGTATAAATCAGGTCTGAGGTAAGCTACAATGACAAATGAAGTGTCGAATATAATATTTTCAAGGTCAAGAAATCGATTTATCGTAGTAGCAATAGTGTCGGAATGTTACTATCCAAGATGGCGGCCAATATGGCCGCCAAAACAGAAAAATATCCATATATAAAGTCATATGTTAGCTACAATAACAAATGAAGTGTCAAATTTAATATTATCAAGGTAAAGGAATCGATTTATCATAGTGGAAATAGTGTCGGAATGTTATTATCCAAGATGGCGGCCAATATGGCGGTCAATATGGCCGCCAAAACAGAAAAATATGTATATATCAGGTCAGAGGTAAGAAGCTACAATAACAAATGAAGTGTCGAATATAATATATTCAAGGTCAAGAAATCGATTTATCGTAGTGGCAATATTGTTGGAATGTTACTATCCAAGATGGCGGCCAATATGGCCGCCAACACACGCAAAAATGTATGTTTCTTGAAAACTATTTGTAGCGCTCACAACAGAAGAAGCACATCCTATAAAGCTGTGAAGATCTTTTCATGATATCTTGGATTTTGGCATTCCCCACTATTGCCACTTCATTTGTTATTGTGGATTACCTATTCATTCATTTATTTAAAGAATTTGATATTGCGCCCCATCAAGAGAGCTACTCAGAGGCGCTCCCAGCCAAGTTGCGGTAATAATAATTTAGCAACTTATTAAATGCAATCGCACTACCCCTAGGTAGTAGACGAATCTTTAATGGGAGACCATTCCAATTGGAAGGTTCAACCATTGAGAAGGCACGGTGTTGCGTAATTGAGGAGCGAGCATGAGGGACTAGAGTTCTTCCCCAGCAGCCGACGCACAGCCAAGTATGTATGCACCGCCAGACCAAAAGGCAACCATGTTAGAGATGCGTTGTGGAACACAGAACCAGTACAATACATCCCACATATAATACAAACACAGGAGCATATTTGGGAAGGCACAGTAACACTAGCAGCTGAACGGAGGAACCGGTCAAGGCGCCCAATTAGTCGCAAGTGGCTCCGTCGCAGACCCACCAGGATCAAACTGCAGTGATCCAATTGCTAGTAACAAAAGCATCGATAAGGATCAAAGGCTGAGCTGACTGACATCGAAGATGCGAGAGAGAGAGAGAGAGAGAGAGAGAGAGAGAGAGATAGAGAGAGAGAGAGAGAGAGAGAGAGAGAGAGAGAGAGAGAGAGAGAGAGAGAGAGAGAGATCTGAGAGAGAGAGAGAGAGAGGTCAGAGTGAGAGAGAGACCAGAGAGAGTCATAGATATCAGACAGGAGGCGGTCTAGTAGGGTCTCCATAGAGTGATTCTTCCTAAAGACAGACTAATTGGAGGCAGCAAACCATTTATATATAGATAAACAATAGCAACAATACATTCCAGAACCTTAGAAGGAAATGTCACATTTGCAATCAGGCGGTAATTTGCTTAATCAATTGAATCCAGCCCATCACGCTTCAAGACTGGGTTCAGGATCGAGCTCGCACGGTTTTGGCGCGGAGGTTAAAATGAGCACTCGTAGCTCAGCACTCGTGACCTCGCGAAGAGTCGAAAGGCGACCGTTTGTAGGCGTATAGTCCGGCGGGGAAGCAGAGGAGGTTGCCTGATGGATGGAAGAAATCGTGGATGCTAGTTTCTTCAGAAACACGTCGACAGTAAAAGGCGGCAGAGTCTGTGACCGTTGACTACCGACCGTCGACTACGAAGGTCACTGAAGATTGTCCAGAGCTTTTTTGGCTCACCCGATCGTCGGCCGATGATGGCCTTCCAGTATTCCTGCTCCCTGCATGTTTCCTTCATAGCGGATCCATGTGGTCTGATCACTTGGAGATCGCGTTCGTCTGTAAACGCTCTTCAGGTGCCGGGCTTGACGCCTAAGGGTTCAGCATTAAATCACGACGAGAAGGGGCAGCGACGCATCATGACTGAGCGTGCTGGGAGATATGTGTAGTGGATCAGTTATCACAGCCTCGTGGGAGTCAAACAGCTCAGAGACTTAAAGTTTTCGTCAGTGTCGTTGAGAAGATGATGGTTCCGAAGAGCAGTTCCAAAGGCCCCCGATCCAGATTTGATGAGGCGAGATATACATATTTGTGTGTGTTGGCGGCCATATTGGCCGCCATCTTGGATAGTAACATTCCAACAATATTGCCACTACGATAAATCGATTTCTTGACCTTGAATATATTATATTCGACACTTCATTTGTTATTGTAGCTTCTTACCTCTGACCTGATATATACATATTTTTCTGTTTTGGCGGCCATATTGGCCGCCATATTAACCGCCATCTTGGATAATGACATTCCGACACTATTGCCACTATGATAAATCGATTCCTTTACCTTGATAATATTAAATTTGACACTTCATTTGTTATTGTAGCTAACATATGACTTTATATATGGATATTTTTCTGTTTTAGCGACCATATTGGCCGCCATCTTGGATAGTAACATTCCAACACTATTGCCACTACGATAAATCGATTTCTTGACCTTGAAAATATTATATTCGACACTTCATTTGTCATTGTAGCTTACCTCAGACCTGATTTATACATATTTTGGGTTTTGGCGGCCATTGTGGCCGCCATCTTGGATAGTAACATTCCGACACTATTGCCACTACGATAAATCGATTCGTTGACCTCGATAATGTTAAGTTTGTTACTTCATTTGTCATTGTAGCTTACCTATGACCTTATATATACTGTTTTCTGTGTTGGCGCCATTATTGGCCGCCATCTTGGATAAAATGCCCTTTTTGGGTGTGACCCCGTGGTCGGATTTTGGGGGATTTTGGATATGTTATTCAGCAATGGAAACTGAGCAGGAAGCCGTTTAAAAAGCTTCTGAAGCAATATTGCCCAGGTTGACGGTATTTTTGAGCTAGATTGCCTGGACTATATGTAAATTTTTGTTTATTTGTTTGAATGTATTAATCTTGCTATGTACAGTGCTATGCGTTTGCTAGTGCGTCTCAATAAAGGAAATACTTACTTACTTACTTAATGCTGATTGTCTAATTTTTTCGAATAGTAAATCTGTCGCTACATCACAGAATCATTTACATCGTAACTGAAGCGCTCGTATATATACTGGCATATGAATACGTAAAGAAGGTGTTCAATGTCAACCATTACTCTTGGCCTCGTTTGCTCCCATTGTAAATCTTTCACTGCGTAAATCCAGCAATGAACAAATCCCAAGGACTTTTATACAAGGGACCAGCGCATCGCAGGACTTTCCGTTTGCTCTAATTGCTCCACCAGTAAGTATACAGAATGCACATACGTATCCAGTTTAAGAAGCTGTGGAGTAGTTACTTAAACCAAGGTTGAAAGATTGAAGATATTTTATTTAGTATTGTTTCGTTGTGGAGCCTACATATTAGTCTTCTTTTTCGAAAAGTGTAAATGCTATCAGCAAGTTAAAAACTGACTAATCAGATATCATCGAATCTAGTTAATGGGGTTTCCCTAATTAAGCGGGGCTTCTCCAGTTTTGGGCCTCCCATATTCCCTAGACAGTACGCTGAAATGTACTATGTATTATTGTAACTATTATATGCATTGTGTTTCTGGGAAATAAAAGTTTGTCAGATGTCAGTTCCCAGCTTATCCCTAGGGCTACCAAGCTTTTTTTGTGACATCGGCTACCAAGGGGGGGTTGAGACGACCCCCCTGGATTTCGTGTTTGATTCCACATATCATAACTTGTAAAACAGCATTGGATTCAGCAATTATTTCTGCACAGAATGGTATATTTAGTTGTACATTATGTGAATGCACCTCGAAATTACATCACTTTTAACAACGGAACCCCTTAATTAGCGATATTTTATATTATTGCGTACATTTTGTACTTTTTGGATAAACAAATATAAAATTATGCTTGTTTTGAAACTGATCTATGTATCCAAGATACAAACATACATCCCTACATATGTTTATATACGTATAAATATACATCATACATATATATCCATACATATATATCGGTTTACGTTATGATGCTGTATTCAGCCATTTTCACACAGATTACGCGTATTATTATTTATTTTGATCACTTTCGGTTTTCAAAAGACAAACATGTAAGTACGCAAATGAAGCCCTACATTCCCTCTAAAGAATGGTATATTTGTTTCTCTTCTAGGAAGATAAATGAATACGCTACAGACAAAAAACTAATGGGGGATTCCTTCCATTCAGCCATTTTCATGCATATTACGGGTATTATTATTTATTTTGATCACTTCCGGTTTTCAAAAGACAAACATTTAAGTATGCAAATGAAGCCCTACATTCCGTCTAAAGAATGGTATATTTGTTTATCTTATAGGAAGAATAGTCAATAAGCTACAGTCTAAAAACTAAGGGGGTTGTATCGACCCCCCTAGTACCTGGGGTATATCGGGTGTAACTTTTGAATGGCGTGGGCTACCACCATGATGTTTACCTCAAAATGTGCACCAATGATCCTGCTACAGCTACCTAAAATGTCAAAATTATATTCCATATGGAACAAGTTTGCGAAGCAAAAAACCTAGGGGGTTCGTTCCAACCCTTCCTTGGTAGCCCGAGGGTTATGCCTCGACCACATCCTACTGCTTGCTAACATAGCCACTTGCGTTGGGTCATTACACGGATACGAACCTTCATCCTCACGATAATCGATTGACATCTTGGACATTATGATAAACGGCTCAACAGAACTCCTTGATTAGATTAGATTAGATTAGATTAGATTAGATTAGAGTGGATTAGATTAGATTGGAGTGGAGTGCAGAGGCGTAGCTAGGGGGGGCAGGGGGGTACAAGTGTCCCCGGGCGCCAGAGGAAGGGGCGCCAAAATGAGGGTTAGAATTAATAATTTTAGTCTTGATTTTGATGCTATTTAAACTAATTTATCCCAAAAAATTTATAAGACTTAATTTTGGCGCCCCAAAACCTCATTAGTTACAAAATAGTTGTCAGACATTATTTTGGCGCCCCATTGAGCACTAAGGGGCGTCATATACTCATACCTACATTGTAAGATTGTTCGGCTAGTCAGAATCAGAAAAGTCGTTTTCTCATAAAATCATGTATAAAATCAGCTCAAGTATATCCTTAATGTATTAAAAATGGAATCTGGTTTTAATATATAAACCAATTAGGTATAGTAATTTTCAACTTTCCTGTATGTAAAACTTTTAGCCATCTGGAATGAATAGCTGCTTTCATAACCGATGAGAGGGAGGGTGCGTTGTGCAGGATGCCAACTCTTGTAGGAGAAGCATCTGTCTGATGTAGGGTTACCATACGTCCGGGTTTCCCCGGACATGTCCTCTTTTTATGCCCCTGTCCGGGCGTCCGGGCGGTTTTCCAGAATTTCGGCTTTTGTCCGGATTTTCCACTTTGTCATTTTCTTACGTGGAACCCATACTTTCTTATAGATTTAGCCTAGGCTACTTGGAGCCTAGGACAACGATGTAGCCAGAAACACGCAAACAAGTATTTATTATAGCTCTACGATAAACCAGCGGTAGCCATTTCACTGTTGTTACCTTTTTAATTTTTAAGTGTATCGTATTTCCTTCTTGGTTAGCGGCAAAAGTACCATAAAACATTGTAGTTTAGAAATGTGGAAACGAAAGTTTTCAATTACAGACGATATATGAAAGCCAAATACGCTGGCTTTCGTGCAGGCGATCTGACAAACAAGCTGAATGCGTAACATCCGACGGTGGAACTTAGGCTATATTTCAGTTGCAAATAAGGGTGCGCTGGATTGGAAGGAGTTCACCGGATTTGCGTGGATGTCTTTAAATGAAGCTCCAAGTTGGGATGATGCTGTAGCAATTGTAGGCCCTATCATATCTCAAAGAAAAGCAGGTAGTTTAAGATAGCAAAATGTTTTGATCAGTTGTGCAACTTAAAGAGATTTGTCGAGGCATACCATGATAAAGCAGACTTGAAAAAGTTATTGGCACGCGAAAAGTGGGTGAAGTAGCCGCCAGGTAGCGTGTACCTTGTATACGCTGATGCGGTTTTGATTTTGTGTCCTCTTTTTCATCTGTGAAAATATGGTAACCCTAGTCTGATGGTTAAGATAGCTGGGTCCGCCTTGACTCTTGACGCCCATGGCTGCATCCATGATCGCCCAGTAAAAACTATTATACTATAGGCATCAGAGACACAGGCCACAGGGCGACCGCTGGATCGGGCTGCTGCATCCCAGTGATTTGTAAATTTATTGGGTCAAGAGGTCAAAATTACAAGTTAACTTTCAATAAGAGGCAGACTGACAACTTATAAGTCAGAACTCGGCAGTTCAGCTATCTTGATTTCAATTCTGCTGTTGTATAGTTTTGTTTGAATGCAAATACTTAATCACTATTTCATAAAAACAAGTTTGCTAGTTTAGCGATATGTAGACTAACATAGTACAAAATCAACAACCTATAGTGTTTAAATATTTTTTATTTTATCGACAACAGATATGTGTTACGATATTTGTTTGATAAATAAATTCATATATAATTTGAATTTGTTGACTTTCAAAAACACAATGAACAGTCAGTATTTTTAATATTTTATTTCACTAAAATTTAAGTTGCCATTTCGTGTATTTGGAAAATCTGAAATAAATTAAATAGGGAGTGATGAGGAGGGGAGTGGGAGGCCGGAGGGGGCGCCAATTTCGGAGTTTGTCCCCGGGCGCCAAATATCCTAGCTACGCCTCTGGTGGAGTGGATTTAGATTGAACAGATTTAGGCAAGGGATGATAAGTAATTTGTTTATATTATTATTTTATTATTTGAGCAGTTCTCACCGTTTCGTATGGCAAATGCAGCATTGGGACATAGTATTATGTCGATATACAATATGACGGTCCATGGCGAGTTTGCTTTTATATAGCATCACAAAAATCTGTTTATAAGGTGTCTAATATAAAATATTAGTAATGGTTGCGTTTGTTCCGCTGTTTTCTCACCGAAGCGTATAGACATACAGGTTAGTTATTTGTTGTTTAACGACGCTGTAGTCGTATCAAGGATGATTTGCGTCGCCCTCCTGCTTCATTCAGGCTTAGGACTGGCAGTGCCATGGCCGCAGAGTACGAGTAGTGGCGGAGAGTTATGTTACTTCCCAGCTTACGACTCAAACATATTCTTCTGCTAACTGACTCGATTTACTTTCCTAGGTTCATTACATCCATTGATATCTTGGACATTATGATAACATCTCATTAGAAGTCCTATATTAGATTAGATTAGTTTAGATTAATTTAGATTATATTAGATTAGATTAAGGAAATGGATAGTAGGATAAAATAAAACAAGCTGAGATAAGTTAAGCTTCACTTTCTCATGAACTATCATCAATCGATGATATTATGATCATCATCATCATCATCATCATCATCATCATCATCATCGTCATCATCGTCGTCGTCATCATCATCATCATCATCATCATCATCATCATCATCATCATCATCATCATCATCATCATCAGGATCCATTTTTAGTTATGAGCCACCCTTAACTGAGTGTTTGTATGTTGCTATCGTAAACCGCGACAAAATATATTGAGACATGCAATGCATAATTTTATAGCTTCGGATAAATGCGTTAAACAGGTGTTTAGTGTCAAAAAGTATTTACGGTCTCGTTTGTTTGTTTAGTAAATGGTGTTATTACAACTAAACAGTTCGTTGATCCAGAGTTTAGTGACATCTTGTGGTATCAAAGGCCGTTGACCCTCCACACAGTTTTCACCGGTTTAAAAATATAATAATTCTCCATAGTCATTGCATAGGACGAGTGGATGGAGATCTAACGACAGCTTATAGCAACAAAGGTCGTTGACGTAGACATAATGTAGGTCTGATCTTCAAAGATTATTTTTGGCATATTGCAGCTCTTTTATATTTGACTGGATTGGATCCACAGTTTAACGGCAGCTTATGACAACAAAGGCCGTTTCCGCCGACAAAGATTTGTTGGGCATATTACAGCTCTTTGTATGTATATTCATTTTCTTCCTTTATTTATGTACTGCGCTTTACTGAATGGTCGATATAGAGCAAGTGGAGCAGATGTAAGGCCGATTTAAACACTTTTACAGGTGTCTAACATTCGCTTCGTAAAGCCAGTTATTATATTTGACTTTATTATTTATTTATACCAACGTTTTACGTCGTCTTATGACATCAAAGGCCGTTGACAACAATACAGGAAAGATACAATTCAATGATTACAAGAAACTTATAGCGTCCGAATGACACCATGAAATGTGTCAAACAGAGCTTTACAATTTCACTAATATTCAATATTTTTTTTTAACATAAGGTAGTTCATCTTATTCTGTCTATCATTTCTATATTCTGACATGAAGATTCCATGCAAATCAAACAATGTTATGTAACTATACAGCAATTGATCCATATAAAAAATTTACGAAGTACTCTTTTAAACTGTTCATGTAACTCAATCAATCAATCAAAAATGTTTATTGGCACCAAAGAACGTTGCAACATAACAGAAAATGAGCATCTCACAAAATATATATCAAACAGATTAAGTAATAATAGATAAAGCTGGACAACATTTCAATGGGTACAACATTCAAAGGGTACCAAAAGGAGGAGCCCAAAAGGGACGATAGTCCCGCTAAGTAGGGCCACCTATGTAACTAGATCAGTTCAAGACAGCAGTTTATAAGCTGTTGTGATTGACATAATGAGTAACATAGGACAATTTTTTATTTAAACTTAGCTATCTTAACTACAGACAGATGCATCAACAAAACAATGGTAGAAGCAGTTAATCAGATATCCTGATGTTGTTTCATAATATAAAGTTTAAGCTCCCTCTTGAAGTGGGGACGACTTGGAATATCACGGAGAACCTGTGGCAGACTGTTCCATAGGGATGGGCCAGCTATTTTAATTGCGAAGCTCCTTGTATTGGTGCGAACAAATTCACCTCTGTATTGTGCTGGGTTTCTTATATGGTAGGAGTGGATGTCCATGACTAGGTCAAAATAATTATCAAATGCATTTGGCAGTTCTCTCTTAGTGTAGCGGTACATAAATTCAGCTGTTTGCATTAATTTTATCTGATGAAGTTTTAAAATACCTAGGTAAGCAAAGGCCTGATCAGTATGGGAGTTATATGGAAGTCGCCTTATAATACGAATGATTCTTTTTTGCAATATAATAATTCTGTTGAGTCTTGATGGGTAGTTGGAAGCCCAGATCATATTACAGTAGGTTAGGTAAGGATAAATTAAGGAATAATATAAAGTAAGGAGAATGCTCGTGGGTAGTATATGGGCTAGTCTAGATATGATTCCTACATTTTTTGCTATTTTCAATGATATATGGTCAATGTGGTCATTCCATGTGATGTGCTGGTCTATATAAATGCCAAGAAATTTTACTGACTTAACTTGGGGAATGACAGTTCCATCTATCAGAACTGAGCCTTGGTGAGATGGCTGGAGTTTCCTGTGTGAAGAAAACAGAATATAGTTAGTTTTCAGTAGGTTAAGGGAAAGCTTATTGGCTTTAAACCAGTCGGATACAAGTTCTAGTTCATTGTTTAACAACTGGTACATGTTTTCATACGAATTATGTGAGATAAACACATAACTGACATACTATACATGTAATATAAGTTCATTCAGTAACATAACATACATGTATTATCATTGTTTAAAGTATAGTTTCAATAGATTAAAATTATAATCACATATCTCTTATTATAACACAGTACTGGGTATTATGCAACATAGTAGCTATTGTAATGCAGTAACCAAACCAAATCATATCTTATATTGAAGAACCAAAGTTGAATAACAATTATATGGTAATAACAGAAATTCATTTAACAATAGGTAATATTTAAAATGTTCTCACATCAGTTCTTGTTATTCTGACTTAACATATTCAAAAATCAACAGTTGATAAGAAGTTGTTTATGAATATTTCAATAACCTGCATTGTAACACAGTACTGCAGTATTATGCAACACATTAGCTACTGTGGCACAGTAACCAAATAACACCATATATAATATGCATTATTGAAAAACCAAAGTTGAATAATAATAATGTGGTAACTAGCATTACAACCAACATTTCAACACAGTACATACATGTAATTGCATAATAACAATGTATTAGTAAAAGAGTAGGCTAATTAAATATTTACAGATTTGAGTCAGATATAAAACTAGTTGCATTAATAAAAACCACTAAAACATCTATTTACAAAATTTTACCTTTATTAATTATCTTAACTAACCTATACACTTCATTCTGAAATAAATTTGCCGTCAAAAGGGTTTTAATGGAAATTTCATGTTTATATAATTGACATTTATTTCTCAATACCTCTGAAATATCTTCTTTTTTACAATCAAGTAAGAGGTGATGGATTGTCTCCCTGACCTTACAAGTATCACATAGACCATCATCATGCCTTTTTATAATGAACAGCCTTTGATTAGTATTGGCTACTCTTAGACGTAGTCTAGAAATTTGGACTTCCTTATGCCTATAAGGTTCGAAATATTTGATATCTGTATTAAATACCCTTTTCCTTTTTCTTTCTTTTAGACAACACAGTAACTGTTGAAAGTTGAAAAAAGAAAACAAGCTCTCTATCTAACTGGCATATGCAGTGTAAAAAATCACGAGGGAGGGGCTAAGGTGAATGGTTAACACTCCGGTACGAAGAACAGAAGATCAGAATGAACGCGGGATCGATTCCCGCAACCCTTCCAGAGGTCGACTCAACCTTTCATTCGCCAGACGGCGTTAGTAAAATGAGCAGTTGCCATTTGGACAGATGGGCGCCTTGCAAGGCTGCCAAATTGTTAAATTCGACTCCTGCAATAACTTGTGATCATCCGTTCAGACTATCAGGTGCAATACTCGCCCTGGGACCAATTATAATTCGTCTTTCTATGCGTGATAACAATTTGATTGATACGATGTCGTGTCAAGGAATGATGACCATTGGTTTCTGCGGCTGGCTATTATTATTATTATTATTATTATTATTATTATTATTATTATTATTATTATTATTATTATTATTATTATTATTATTATTATTATTATTATTATTATTATTATTATTATTATTATTATTATTATTTTATTATTATTATTATTATTATTATTATTATTATTATTATTATTAAAATGCTCTTCTCCGAGGGAATTCATTAGTTGGATTTTGATTCGAGGACATCTAAGCGCCATTCTTTATTTTCGATGCGTGTAGCTCCTCAGTGCGGCGCTACAGAATTTGGTGGTCAACGAAAACGTTTGCAGATCTTAGCCCAAAGATCCTATTTCTTACATCATGCAGGGAGGTAGCCTATCAATGCTTCTACTCTACTTGTTGCATGTTCTTTATACGATATGCCATTTTGAAGAACTTGGTTCATCAGTCTGACATTGAAAACGATTTGTAACTAAACTGTTTTATGTACTTTGCTGCCTTCAATACGTTATATTGGCCTCTTTCGTATCTTTTAACTGAAGTATATTTAGCTGCATGTATTATAGGACTTAAATGAAATAGACTTGCTTATTTAGATTTATTGCGACTACTATCAATCAATCAATCAATCAATCAATCAAATCAATTTATTGTTCCCACAAACAAAACAAAATTAATAGCATGAAATTACAGTATATAAAGTTTCACAACCATAGTGCAAATTATTACAGAAGTTAATCTATGAAGAGATGGTACGAGGGAGCAAAGGGCACACCCGAAGGGACAAGTCCCGCTGAATAGGGGCCTAATTGCATTAGCTATATAGCAAAACTTACAAGTTATTTTCGAGAACTAAGTGGACGGCAGGGGAATTCCATCCCTACTCAACTAAATCAAAGAAATGAAACAGAAACAGAAAGAACCAAAAATGAAATGCTAACAAGACTAAGCACCGTCATGAGAATATAAAAACAACAAGGCACTGCCAAGACAGAGAAAATTAAGTATAACAAGCATTACAACCTTATAATTGTATCAGTCAGTACACTTTAAATTGGATAACGGGCAATCAATAGAATGATATATAGAGCTACATAATAATGCTCATTGCGTGTGCACGGATCAAGTGTTTAAAATGAACGAGGCTCTTAGCCTCACGAATGACCAAAGGAAGGTTATTCCAAACGAAAGGACCTTGGTATTTGATTGAGAACTTTCGTGCGTTTGTTCTTGCGAAGATGCATGAGTATTCTCTATTGCTTCTAGTGTCATTGATAGGCATTATTGGGCTAAAATAGGAGACAAAAGCAGGAGGGTGATGTGTGTACACCAAAATGCGGTTAGCAATTGGTTTATTAAAGGATATTCTTACTTACTTACTTACTTATTGTAAATTGTATCCATATTTTTTTTATTTGAAACAGAAATTTCGTTCGCAACTCTGTGGTCAAGCTTTCAAGATGCGAACGAGAAGTCCCGATAAAGCAAATACACACGCGTGCAATTTTTGTAAGAAAACGTTTGCAGTGAGATCCGTTCTCATTACCCATGAAAGAATCCACACTGGAGAAAAACCCTACAAGTGTACTCTATGTGACAAATCATTATCACAGAAGACTAATTTGGATTATCATACAAGAATTCACACTGGAGAGAAGCCATACGAGTGCAACTTATGTGTCAAAGCATTTGCAAATAAAAGTCATATGAAAAGGCATTCAAGAACCCACACTGGAGAAAAACCCTACAATTGCACTTTGTGCAACAAAAGATTTGCAGAAAAGTTTCTTCTAGTCCGCCATACAAGAACCCACAATGGAAAAAAGCCACACAAATGCAATTTATGTGAGAAAACATTTTCAAGGCAATATATTCTAGACAAACATTTAAGAATCCACACTGGAAGAAAGCCATATATTTGCACTTTGTGTAGCAAAGGCTTTGCAGAAAGGAGTTCTATTGAATGTCATAAAAGAATACACACTGGAGAAAAACCATACATGTGCAGTTTGTGTCACAAAGGATTTGCATTTAAGTGTAATTTAAAATGCCATGAAATAACACACACTGGAGAAAAACAATACAAGTGCAATTTATGTCGAAGAATGTTTGCATATAAGAGCAGCCTGAAATACCATAGAAAAATACACACTGGAGAAAAGCCATACGGGTGCAAATTATGTGACAGAGCATTTTCCCGGAAGAGTCACCTAGGAAGCCATGAAGTCACTCATAGTGGGGAAAAACCATACATATGCATTTCGTGTCACAAAACATTTGCACGAAAGCAGCAGCTGCGAAATCATAGAAGATGCGATACTGGAGAAAAATGATACAAGACAGTGCAATGTTTGTTGCAAACGATTTGCACAGACTGGTTCTTTCAAATATCATGGCATCACCCACACAGAGTAAAACATGTACTTGTGGAAATCATTGTGTGTAGAAAAGTCAATTGCACGTTAGAGGCATTCGAGAATCCATAGGCGAACATACTTTGGAAAGACTATTACAGGTGCAGTTTGTGTCATAAAGCATTTGTCCTGAGTAATTTTTGTCAACTGTCGTATAAGATCCCATACTAGGGAGTAATTATGCAAAAGTTAATTCAGTGCACTGGTTGTGTTGGCAATGGCTAAAAAATACTGCGAAAGGACTGGCTCAAAATATACCGCGGAAGTACTTTATTAAAATTATAGCAAATTCAGGAGATAGACGTACTATAATTGTAACAATGCTATTGAAAAACATTGTTCAACTACAGACGAAATGTGATAGCTCTATTGGCAGATGCAATGTTCTGGAAATCATTCTAGACTGCTATCTGATCGTTTAAATTGTACAATGTTTTTACATGGATATCGAAAATGTGACGAAATGTTTTAATTTGAAAATAATTTTGTGGAACATTGTTATCAGCACCACCATGACGCTCTACAGACAGATACATTTCTTGAATTATTTTAGGTTGATTTGTTTAGTTTCGTTATTTAGAACACAGAAAGCAGATTAATGCACAAGTCTGTTGTTCATTCTGTTTCTATAGCACCAGTTTAAGTTGATCAGCATTTGTTTGATGTTTGTCTGTTCATATTTCTTCAAAGTGTATGCTCAAGCTATCATAATGCATATGGAGCCCAGTTATTCTTCCTCTGCTAATTGGATTTAATGGTTTCAAATGTTTCTACAACTTGAAGTCGATTTTCCGCTTTCCAGTTAATATTATTTTTCATATGATTCTGTAACTAGACTGGTGTAGAAAAGTTTGGATCGATTATCAATCAATCATTTATTTCTGTAACCATCAGAAGAGAAAAAACGAACAATGAAACAGTAAGGCAACGGTTTGACATGTACTGGCTACAAGGAGGTCTAGAAGGGTCCCGCTAAATAGGGACACCTAAACATGTAAAAATACAGATAGGGAAAGAAAGACAGTCAATGATACTTAGAGTGGAGTGAGCCTTGGGCTCAAAAAACAAAAAAAAACAGGACGGGTCCATCAAAAATCACATTAACAAAAGAATATAAAATCTTAACTAAAATAGCATTACAGACAAAATCATCTAATTTACCACAATCTTAGCTATTTAAAGTGACCCATCACCACAAAACCAGTCGCAAGTCGGATTTTTGACTTTTGGAGTATAACACACCATTTTAAAGAGGAACACCTCCTCTATATAACGACACCAAAATTATAATTCTAGCTCAATCCTAACTAAAATTATAGCTAAATAACTACATGGATGTACGAAAACTGTTTAACGGAGAAAAATTCGTCTAAAGTTGGCCGTCGGGATTTCACGATCATCATCGGTTGTCAGTAGATAATCTCGGAAGAGTGCGTTCAATTTGTCTGTGTCTGACTTCGTTGAATTCAGAAGCTTCGCGATAATTATAGTCAGGCCTTATCTTAATTTTTGATTTAAATGAATTATTATTTATTTGACCAGCAAACTCGATCTTGATTCTTTCAAAACAAAGTTGAAAACAACGCGTTGCCTCTTAATATTCATTTGCATTATTCATAAGGTCACTGCGCATGCCAGTTGTACGCGACGTTCGTGTGCCTCGGCCCACCGTCGGCCTCAACCTGAATTGCCGACCAATCCGATAGGCCCCAACTGCAGTCTCATCACGTGACAGCAACTTAACTTAGTTTTGTTTACGAGTGAGACCTATTTTTGAACCATGCTATTGGCTGAGTTTGAATCGAATACGGCTAGTATCTCGACACCATTGGCTAGACGAAAGACAGAGCTTTCAAACGATACCAAACATCAAGGTTGCATTGCTAAAAATAGAATGGATAAGAGCTGGTAAAATGGCGTAATTTGGGTGCGTTCGCACGAAATTTAAAACCATGACATGTACAAAATCATCCAAATAATAACATTAAACGTCATTTTTTCTCAAACTTTAATGCGTTTTTGTATAAAATATATATTTTAAAATAATAATCTGTAATAATCTAAGAATTGAAAAAAATTGACTTTCTCTGCTGTTCTAGTAAACCCGGGGCCTGATCTGTATGGGTTGTTGCCATTAAAAACGCAAAATAATGGTCTATGCTCTCAAACCAACAGCACACGACCAAATACAACCCAAAGCTGATAACCGAATGTGGAAGACTATTTTGGCTAGAATGTTGTATTTATATTAATTGTATACAAAATAATTAGGTAATCCCGTAGTTTAGGTTGCTAAATTATTCTAATGTCTTCAATGCCGTATTTGACGTTGGTAAGTAAGCACTCTAACTATGTCTATCATAACTATAATCAATCCCGCTTCCATTTCATCGAGATTTTTTTAATCAATCCAGCTTCCATTTAATGACAAAAATGACCCAACTTCTATTTAACTAGAAAAATATTTTTCATCAATGGAACTTTTATGTAAGCAAAGAACTTTTCTCATGGGTCCAGCTTCGACTTACAGAAACAATTATTTTCATTATTCCAGCTTCTATTGCATCAAAACTAAGTTTCATCAATCCAGCTTCTATTTACGGTAAAAATTATTTCCATCGATCCAACTTCTATTTAAAGACAGAAATAGTTTCATCAATCCCACTTCGAGTTATTGAAACAATGTTTTTCCTTAATCCAGCTTCCATTGCAACTTGACGATATAAAATAATTTAGCAACCTAAACTACGGGTTTACCAATAATTATATAATGTGGGGTCATTGCATAATTACGTAACGCCGAAAATGACCGTTTTGGACCCACCCACCCACCCTGTAACGCTTCGTAACGTTTCCCTAGACCCACCCACCCACCCCAGCGTTACGTAATAATTATTGGTAAGAAAAATCATTTTAGATTTACAATGTGAAAGTGCAAATAAAATATATTTTTTTATAGCGAATTTTATATGGTCTGTGAAATTGACAGTAGGCCTAAAATATGCATAATGTTTTATTTATATAAATGACAGTCATGTTTGAAATGCAATTTTGTTTTTTTAAGTATTACGTTAAGAGTTAAAGGTGTTACACGCTGCTAAAAAGTGTTATCAACTGTTATGGACTAAATTGCTTATTAATAATTAATCAAAAGTAAGATGAACTAATAATTTGCTTAGTCTTAGCACTTCGATAATTAATAGGGCCTACAAATATCAGCTAGTTTTTGTCGGGCATCAATTTTAAATGTTTAAAATTCGTGTCCACGAAGTTAAAATATGCTTTAAGGTGGTTGATCAAGGTCAGGAATCCAAGGAGAATTACCACGTTGTTCCAGCGGTAAAACTATGAATGATCCAAACAATTCGAACAGCGATTTCCAGTTTACACAAACGGGAGAACAGATTATGTTGATCTGAACTTCCGCAGCTGCCTGCTACCGGATCTTCTTCGGATACTTCGGCACCTGTCGGTATTGTATCCATCGGCGGCAGTGTATTAAACACTAACTTAGTGTTGATTTATACTATTGCGTGTCTTAGTTAAGTTTTAAATCAATGTCACGAAGTTTGAACTTCGATCACATCGTGTCTAAAGTGTCATTCGATGTTAATTTAAAATTCATTTATAACTAAACTGTTGGTAAAAGAGTTACGTAACGTTCAGCTCGACCCACCCACCCACCCTCGTAACGTTTCGTAACATTTTCAAGGACCCCACCCACCAACCCTGGAGCGTTACGTAATTATGCATTGACCCCAGTCCACCATCATGTCTTTGTCAGCTAGTAAAATAAAGAAATCATAATTATAACATATTTTACTTACTTAATTTTAGAGACATAGAAATACCTTTCTGCACGAAATTGTCTACTGGTCCCGAGGCAGTCTGCGATATAGCAGGCGTCTTAAATATATAACATAGTCTATAACTGTCTTAAAGGTGTTTTATGCCAACGATTATTTTAAAGTTACCGCGTGTAGTTAGTATTTACCCATCGTAATCGAAAACCGTATATTTTAAACACGCCAATTACATGTTTAACGCGGGCACCAACTTATTCGCGAGCGCTGCGTCTAATCAGTTGGGCTGTCTAGAGATAATAAATGGGTATTTGGTTGCCACGGAGACTAGATGTGGCAGGGCGACATCTATTGGCAAACAACATGACTGTTTGGATCCGATGATTACAATGAAAGACACTACAACTTATTTTAAAGCTAACTTTGACCTCGGATTCATTCCACGGAAACATAAAATACGGCAAGGTTAAGCCGAGGTCAAAGGACCCTGGGTGTCAAAAAAGAGCTAATATAGTCAAAAAAGAGCTGATATAGCCACAAAAAGAGCTGATATAGCCAAAAAAGAGCTGATATAGCCAAAAAAGAGCTGATATAGCCAAAAAAGAGCTGGAAAGCCACAAAAAAGACAGAGAGAGCTGGAATAATTTCAGTCTAAAGGAAAGGCAGAATTTTTAAAAAAAAGAAGAAAAAAAGAAAAACAGAAAAAAAAACAGAAAAAATGAGAAAAGGAAAAAAATAAATACGGAGAAATAAAAAGAGCCAATGGGCCAAACAATATGGAAATACAGTAGAAACACAAAGACGTCAACGGCCTTAGTAGCCAAAGGATGTCGTTAAACAAATGGAATCATCATCATCATATGTTCATACAGCGAGTGTGCTAAATATGTTTCTCATCAGCTTTCTTTCTCTTTTGTTGTCTTGTCTTTTCTTCTCTGTCCTCCTCTCTCTCTCTCTTCAACCGTTCTCGATACAAGGGTTGGTCGCATTGTAGACGATTCTTCTCCATCTTCTCCTGTCCTCGGTTTCTCGCAGCAACCTCTCCGTTGATAATTCCAACCATTCACCCACATTGACCATCCATCGCTTCCTTGGTTTCCCTTTTGCTCTTGCTCCCGGTACCGTTCCTTGCATAATTTCTTTCTATAGACATTCACCTTGTTTCCTCATTATATGCCCAAAGTAAGACATCTTTCTTCTTTTGATTGATTCCAGCAATCTCTTCTCCTACCTTCTTGAATTCCGTTTCTGATACTAAGTGTATCATTAGGCGGCTGACCTATTCCATCCTTATATAGCATCGGGTGACTCCGTTTTAAAGGTGTTCTAAGGGCGAGCGCTCTAACCTATCGTATACGTAACTTGGTCCAGGAAATCTTAACATCTGTAAACTGGAACCCCTTGGTGTGCTATACGGGTGTGCGTCGGCCTGTCTGTTGGTGAATTTTCGAGTTTACATTACTTCGTTTCGCTAACTAATGTATAATTGTGCTTACCGGACAATCCGGAGCCGGGCAATTGGGAGCGGACAATTAGAAGCGGATAGATCTGAGCGGACAATTCTGTCTCCGACTGTGTGTCTCTATGTCTCGCTTCCAGGCTCTTCCTCTCCGTTGCTGACATTTCCCTTCCCAACAGAGCACACGTAGAATGGCAGAATCGCAAAGGGCAGATACAGTAGGAGGCGACCATCGTCAGAAGGCTATCGGAGAGTGGGGCCAGGCCCGTCAGGATGAAGTTGGTGGGGTCAACACAACGATATTCAGTTGGTTAGCAACGATCCCGAACACGCAGACGACCGTTGCTAGGTAACCGTTGCTACGTGGAAGTCGTGAGTAGCACAGTTCCATCGCGCCAGGGTAGAAGAACTCTGGCACCTCCGTTGTTGCCATGGTAGTTGCCGCGTAGCTCGTTGTCATGGTGACGACGCTGCCGGTCGTCATGGTTACGTCGGAGATATCCGTGGCTTTCGTCGACGCAGGCGTCATCGAGCGACGATGTCGTTGTCACAGAAACGCGTGCATG